>APFE031657264.1:21120-44054 GCA_000404065.3 Pinus taeda | reverse complement strand
AATTCTTCAAATTCCTTGCTGCAGAATTCTCCACCATTATCTATCCTCAGCACCTTTATCTTCTTCTCTGTCTAGTTTTCCTCCAGAGCCTTAGATTCTTTAAACTTATCAAAGACTTCAGATTTCTTCTTAAGGAAATATATCCATGTATTCCTTGAGAAGTCATCTATAAATGATACATAATACACAGACTTACCTAGTGATGGAACCTTCACAAGTCCAAACACATCACTGTGCACAAGCTCTAATATCTGTTTCATCCTCTTACCAACAGAGGGTAAACTCACCCGATTCTGCTTCCCATATACACAATTTTCACATAAATCAAAATCTAGAGAGCTATTACTCATACCTTCTACCATACCTTTACAATGAAGTATTCGAAGGCCCTTTTCTCTAGAGACCACTAGATTTTCTGCTCCATTTGTAGGAACCATAGAACTATTGCACCCATCAACAACATTGGTACCTTGCATATTGTACAGAGTTCCAATCCGAACTCCCCTCATCAATACCAGTGCTCCTCGAACCATTTTGCAAGTATCCTTCTCGAACACTGTCTTTACACCTGCAGCATCCAACTTGCTTATAGAAATCAGATTTCTGGCCAGTGCAGGAATATGCAGAACACTCGGAAGGGTTCTAACCCTTCTAGCTTGCAGCTTCAACTTTACTTTTCCATGACCAGCGATTCTAGCCTTCCTATCATCTCCTAAGAAGACATCACCACCATTGTATTTTTCATACTCGGAGAACCACAATCTATGGGGAGTGAAGTGAAAGGATGCACCTGAGTCAATTAACCATGCCTCATGATCTACATGTGTACTTGAAGAAGCCAAGTACACATTCACACCATCATCTGAGGTGGTTTTAACCTCTAGAGAAGGAAAATCATCAGATCCCTTTCCTTTATCAGGAGCTTTAGATTTACAATCCCTTCTAAAGTGCCCTTCCTTTCCGTATTTCTAGCACACCACCTTTATAGGTTTTCCTGGAGATTTAGATCTCCCACTCGATGACTTATTTCTGTTTCTATTCTGGGACCGTCCTCGTACAGACAAGGCATCACCATTCTAGTTGTCCATATTTTTCTGTCTCATCTCCTCCGTCAGCAAGGCTGAGACTATTTCATCAAACTGCAAAGCAGTTGCATTTCTACCTATTACAATAACCAGACTATCCCACAAATCTGGTAGAGAACACAACAGACTGATGCACTTATCTTCATATGAAATTTTAATGTCAACAGATGATAACTGACTTACCACAGTGTTAAACGCATTCATATGCTCTCTCAGCGAGTCTCCATCTTTCATCCTCAGGTTATACAACTTTTTCCACAGGAATAGTTTATTCACTAGAGACTTAGATTGGTACAAAGTCCCTAACTTGTCCCACAGAGCCTTCACCATATCTTCCACTGATACATTCAGCAATACTGAATCTGAGACACACAATTGTAATGTTCTCTTTGCCTACCAATCCAGCTTCTTCCATTCTTCATCGGTCACTCCCGTTGGTTTAGTACCCAGATCTACTGCGATCCACTGATCTTTATCCACCAACAGATCCTCCATCTTGAGTTTCCACAACTCAAAACTCTAACCATTTAACTTCTCAATCTCTATCTTTCCGCTGCTCGCCATCTTCTTTCACCACCAGAATCGATCTCACAGATCTCCCACTGAACAGGGTCTACCACAGGCCCGAGCGAAACCCCTCAGCAACAAAGTCGTCCCCTTGAAGCCAAAACAACTCTGATACCAAATGTAGGTTTTGACCCCGTACAGAAATTACCTTCATACGAATTCTAAATCACAGGAAAAATAAAAATGCGAGAGCATAAAACATAAAACACGTATACACAGAGATTTCCCACTGGATCCCAAAACCGAGACTACCAGCTTGATTTTTCATTGTGTTCCTTTCAATGTTACAATACATATTTATACATGCTAAAGCATCCAATACCATGGACCGAAAACCATCGCGTCCAAAAAACATGTGCGAAAATCATGCACAAAACCATAGGTGGGTCCGTCCAACCTAACATAGGTTCCAAAACCATAAAGTCGGGTTACGGGTACCCTTCAAACCCCCTGTTAACTATGTGGAAAGAATATAACACAACCCAACGTCTAGGTCATTCAATATCCCAGAAAGGACTGCAGGTGGACCCAAATAAAATGGCCATCATCCAAATGGTCCCACCTCCGCAAAAATAAAGGGATGTCAGAAGTTTTCTAGGTTTAGCTAGATATTGTCGAGATTTATAAAAGACTTCAACAAGCTAGCTTCTCCTTTATTTTGGTTATTGGCAAAAGACTCTAAATTTTCATGATCAGAAAGTTGTCAAGGGCCCTAGGCACCCTGAAGGACAAGTTGACCACTGCACCTATTCTCCAAGGCCCAAATTGGGCCCTTCCTTTCCATATACATGTTGATGCCTCTCACAAAGTCATATGAGCAACTCTAGGCCAGATAGATAACAAGTTACCTTATGCCATTTACTTCATCAGTAAGAATCTGTCAAAGGCTGAACTAAAATACATAGTGACTGAAAAAGATCTCCTAGATGTTGTCCATTCATTAAACAAATGTACGCATTAAATTACATGTTACAAAACATTTGTACATACTAACCATGCTGCAATTAAATACTTCATGAATAAAACTAATGTCATCACCTCGATTATCAGATGGTTACTTTTATTACAAGTGTTTGATCTGACTATTATTGATAAGCTTGGGAAGGAGAATATTGTTGCAGATTTGTTTATCCAGATTAACTTTGCCTGTAGGCGAGGAAGGGATGATTAATGATCAGTTACCAGATGAACACTTATTTGTCATTTCAGTTCTCTCTCCATGGTTTGTTGAAATAGCAAACTACTTGGTGTCTACACAGTTTCCACCGAACTTGTCCTCCAAAGTTAAAAGAAAGATTGTGAGGAAGAGCACCCCATTCACTTGGATTGGGGGAAACCTCTTCAAACTAGGCCCAGATCAAATCCTAAGAAGATGTGTCAGGGAGGAGGAAGTCTTTGAAATCCTTTTGAACTGTCATGATGGGCCCTGTGGAGGGTGATTTGCAACTACAAGGATAGAATTCAAGGTGCCACAAGCTGGTTATTACTGGCCCACTGTTGACTAGGATGTAAGGAGGTATACTACTTAGTGTGATCATGCCAAAGGATGGGGAAACCTACCCCAAGGGATGAAATGCCTCTGCAACCTCAAGTGGCTTTCGAGCTATTTGACAAGTGGGACATGTATTTCATTGGACCCATTCACTGTACATCGAGGCAAAAGTAGTGCACCATTGTTTGCACTCACTATTTAACCAAGTGAGTTAAATCCAAGGCCATCAATGCAACAACAGAGGAGAAGGTGATTGAGTTCTTAAAGGAAAAAGTATTTTATAAGTTTGGGTACCCTAAAGAACTAGTCACTGATCAAGGTAGCTAGTTTACATCTAACATGATTGAAAATTTGTTTATCCAACACAATATCAAGCATAGAACATCCACTCCTTACCACGCACAAGATAATGGGCAAGTGGACGTGACCAACATAGCGCTGGAGGGCATTCTAACCAAAGTGATTAGCAACATCAGAAAGGACTAGGTAGATGGATTAGTTGAGACCACTTGGGCCTACAATACCACCTGGAAGACCACCACCAGATTCAATCTTGTTTATTTGGTTTATGGGAAGAAGGCGTCATTGTCCATTGAATATGAGTACAACATATTACGAATGGTAGCACAACTAGATCTAGATCTCACCAGGGTGCAACAAGAGAGATTGCTCCAGCTGAATGGGTTGCATGAGCTTAGAATGCAGGCCCTCCTGCACACATAGGTGACTCAAGTTAAAAGGAAGATCTGTCATGACAAGAACAAAAAGGAAAAACAATTTCAAGAAGGTGATTGGGCATTGTTGTATGATTCTAGATACAAGGATTTTAAGGGAAAGCTAAGGACTAGATAGTTAGGGCCTTATTTCATAGAGAAATTTCATGATAATGGTTCAGTGTAGATGAGAACCATTGATGTATAGGCTATTCCTTTAGTTGTCAATGGGAATAGATTGAAGGTCTACAACAAGTCCTTGTGAAAGAAATAATGCATTAATGGCATCGACAAGATAGTGATGGGAGTGGAGCAAGTCTCAACTTCTACCCCATCAAGTCACTGAAAAAAAGAAAAAAACAAAACAAAACAAAATAAAAACAAAACAAAACAAAAATGACTGGTGAAAACCTCAATGAGGCACCTAGGGAAAGCAACTAGGATGAAAACCTCTTGGAGGAAGACTAGTTGTTCCAAATATATATATAATATATATATAATATATATATATATATATATATATATATATAATATATATAAATATATAATACATATATACATATATACATATATATATATATATATATCTATATATATATATATATATATATAGATATATATATATAGATATAAAGAGAGAAAAAAATAAAACTTTGAAAATGTTGTTTGCAGGTGAGTAGGGGGAGGATCAGAGCAATAAGAGAGGAGAAAAGGACCTATATAGTTCATGTTTTAATTCGTCGATTCCATATTCTTCATTATCCCATCATTCCCTCCATTTATGAAGTCATCTAGCTCAATTTGCACAGGTTCTGTGTTTTCTACAGGATTCCCTGTAAACCTAAAGGATTCCCTGAAAACCTATACGATGATCATGTAGGAATTACAGTGCCTTGGGAATCGCAAGGAAGGTGACCCTAGAGTAAGGGGATGACCTGCTTGTGTCAAAAAAAAAAAATTACTTCAGCATCTCATCACCATACCTCTGACCACCATGATTATCCCTGAATTCATCAAGCAAGTTAGCTTTAGAAAGATTATAGTTTTCAGAAAAAAATAAAAATAAATAAAAAATAGAAATAAAATAAATAAATAAATAAATAAAAACATAAAAAATAAATAAATAAAAATAAATAAATAAATAAATAAAAAACAAATAAAAGAGGATAAGAGCAGAGGACAATGGGACAATACTTGAAGGCTATACCTCTCACTTACCGATCACTAGACTCCTTCTCTACCCATGACAACAATCCACATGCTCTAGAAGTGAAGGAATGGATAAAATTGTAATCCCAAATTAAGACTATAGCATAGAGAGGCATTATGCCCTTCTAGGACTATAGACAATTCATTAATCTCTGTGATCAAAGCACCTTGAAGGATAGAGCTAAAAATGTCTGAGTTTTACCTACACAACTTGGCCTTGATAGATCTAAATGTGTGGGGCCCAAATTTAAAACTAGGGGACTTGCAATTGATGGCGTTGGCATCATGGATGAATCATGAGGAGGAAAGAGTTGCGAAGATGAAGAAAGTAATGGCAAGAGGAGAGAAAAAACCCCTCATGATAAGAGCTGAGCAATAAAGTCCAATGGTTGTCATCAACACCCACAACCTGATTGGAAATGACCCTAAGCTTGCACCTTGGTACCTTACTACCCAAGAGCAAGCAATCACACACTTTGATGACATGTTCAGGTTGATAGGGGATGAAGGCATGCAATCTTTCTAAAGGAGATGGAACACTTTTCCCTACAGCCTAAAAATCATAGAGTACCATTCCCCTTAGAGAATGAGAGAAGCACTACACAAAACATCCATGTACAAGCAAGCTCTCCAAAGACTCAAAGTCAATTGGTTTGGCTTGAGACTCGGTCCACCACTGCTATTGGGAACGTTGGAAGGAAGGAAGGTAGAGGAAGAAATAAAGTAGTGGTAGGAGATGGAGAGGAAGACATGATTCTATTCAGAGGACCAAGAAACTACAGTTGAAGCATGAGATTATAGGGAAGCCACAAGAGCAATGAAGGTCATGGATATAGATTGAGTTGCTCAGAGGATAAGAAACACTTTCAGTAGGGGGTGATGATGAGCCTCATGATTGGGTAACCATATGGACCTTAATACACCTCCAAGCTTATTTAAGTGGACTCTTCTTATAATTCCTTACATATTTTGATTATATTTTGCTTATGAGATGAGTGAAAGTGATATGTTACGCCTAGTGGACTATTGTCCATTAATTGCAGATTTTTGAGAGAAAATCATGGAAATTTTGGCTAATTAAGAGAAGAAAATTGAATGAGACAAGGAGGAGAGATTGTAAGAAATACATCCTCCCCATTTACTCCACACTCATTCCTATATTCCTCCATCAAATCACACTAGCTTGGAGTTACAAGCAACCGAGTCATGAAGATCAAAAGGCAGCCGAAGAAATGATAGTTAAAGAGACAATCCACCTTGAGTTTGAGAGCCAGGCATCCCTATATTTAAGGAAGTCATTGGAGAATTTAGTTCTATAAATAAGGAGGCTTAGAGCCTCATTAGGATTCAATTTTTTTTTATGTAAAAGCACTAAGAATTGTTTGAGTTCAAGACTTGTGGAAGACATTGTTATGTAATTTTCTGATATGATAATGATAATGAGAATTTCCTTGATCTAGCACTAAGTTGACTTAGAGGGCTGAAGCTATTGGGTTAGGGCTCAACCCTAGTATAAAAGGCTCATGTTACTGTATTTGTATTCTTAGTTGATTTCATAGAGTAATGGTTGAATTGTCTTTAGCATTGTTTCATTGCAAGTAGTTGTGGATTTGATTAGTTTTGCTTCCATTTGTGCATTACTTTAGTATTTTCTTAGGATGATAAAGGAATATCAAAAATCTAGTAGTAGGTGGATTTGGCCTCACTCCTCCCTTTAGGGACTATGGTTTGAGGAAAGAACTCTTATACAAACCTAATAAGACAAAATTCTGATTTCTTATGGAATTTAGGGTTTTCTCCTATTTAGGCCATCATTTTACTAATTCACAAGAATAAGATTTAAATTTCATTTCTGATATCTTCAGCCTTGCATCAGACCTCCTAAAGGTTTCACATTATTCTACAAGTTTTACCATGTATTAAATAGGCAACTAGATAATGAAAATTAGTCTTCTTAGTTGATTGAGAATCTCTCTTGTTTGACATGATTTATGGATAAATGTTAGTGATTGATGCATTGTAGGAGTTTCAGTAGTACAAAGATATTTCATGACCAACAACCCCATCCTAACCTCTTCCATCCTTGGTTATCACTTTTTCCACTAAGTTCCTCACCAAATTCATCATTCTTTAAGAATACTTCTCCAATCTTCTTGAGAAAATCCAACCATCTCACAAGCTTTGTTTTGAGCTTTGAAGGAGTCCTAGCTACTACCTTGCCTTATTTCTCCCACCATTCACCTTCCCTAAGATTTACACCACCTTCCAAATCCATCCTCTTTCTCTGAGTCATATCTTGTAGGAGTACAGGGGATCATGTAGGAGCATTAGGACATCCTAGAGGAGGCATTAGGACATCCTGTCAGTTAACCTATAGTGGCCTATTTTGAGGCCAAGTCATAGAAAAAGCACCTAAGAAGATAGGAGAATATGCCTACTGGCCTCTCAAGCCATCTGACCATTCACCATCATCCCTGATCGACCTTCCACATCACCCAGGAAGTTAGCATTCATATTTTCACACAAAAAAAGACAAAAAAGGAAAAAAGAGTTATTTTGTTCATTTACATGTTGAATAATAGATTGTTTCGATGTTTCAAATTGCATGCCTAGGATAGTAGGATTACACACATGTTAACTTATAATTCATCTGAAGCAAAGCCTCTTAGAAGTTGGTTAGACGAATGATGTGTTTAAAAATTTCATTTCATCCTTTCCTTACTACAATAGACAAGATTTCATTTAGTGTAAATTTCCCTTTTTCTCATTGGTGATCAAGCTTCTTCTGAATCAATAGAAGGTTTGTTTGAAAAACCATAGTGTTTTATGCTAGCTTAGAAGTGACAAAGAGAGGACTGATGAAAGGAAAAATGTGGGGTATAGCCAATTTCCCATTTCATATTAATTTTCGATCCTAAGGCATGTGGGTTATCACTCATAAAAACCTATCGGAAGCATATTTGAGGCTTTAAGCCTTTAAAACCATGGACCACACATTTATCAGGATTTTCCATTAAAAACCTAGAACAATACAAATATCATAATACATAGAAAATATAGGGAAAAACAAGACTGAGCACTTTTAACCAGACTTCAAATATTATACACCCATGATTATAATTATCAGTGGGTCTACACCTTCCATGCCTTTCCATAGCTCTATGTCATCCCTTCACTAATTCCCAATCAGCCAATCTCCACCGTCCACTACATTTGTTGATCCAACATCTATCGAAGCATCACTTAATCGCATATCGCCATTCCATCACACCGTCCCTTGACCACTACCTAATGTGACTTGCGACTAAATCTTGACCATTAATCTAAATCCTGATCCAACAATTGTTGATTCAACCGATCAACAAACTTGCATGACAGTGCTCCACCGTTGATCACCTCACACTAGATCCGACGATTGTTAACGATTTTAGGTGCGCAACTAGCGCAAGGATTAACCACCCTAAAAGCGGTTTCCTCTCTCCTTCTTGTTTCCACTTGTCCACCACTGAATGGAATCAGAGCCAATTGGAAAATACCACTTACGGTATTTCTTCCACCCGAAATCCACTTACACTATTTCAAAATCATTTTCTCGATGAATTCACTCCGCACTCTTTCACCATTATTATTCGTTGATCTAAAAGATCTGACAGTTCCCGTTCCTTTCTGCCTATGTCATTGATCTTCTGCTTGTTGATGGATTCTGTGTTAAAACACTAGTTTCTATCATACTCTATTAGCACACAATAAATCCACATATAAAAATATTTCATTGGACTGCCATCGATCCTATAGTGATCGATGGTCGATCAACACACTTAAAAATAGGAGTTCAAGCCATTAATGCATATATATATGAAATACACATAGGTGCACAATTTCACACTGAGCACACTCTTTTCTACTATACACGACATAGTTACAAGTCTGAGGCATTTCAGCCTTAGGAATCAGTTCCCTATCGATTACATTTTTCTCACTTTGTTCTCACTCTCTATCTCTCACACACACATCTCTTTTTATAAGAGATTATGACAGTTGTGGATCATTTAAAATGCACGATTTATTCCTACAATCACTCAACAGACCCCTAAACTCTCTATACACATACATATGTGGCATATTATATTTAATAAGGTCTTTGAGATTCTTTATCCATTCCATCATTTACTCTGTTTAACAGAATTTGTCCCTGTTTTGCTCCTATGGTCCACTTCGTCCTCTTTTCTCTGCTTTTGGTTCCTCCTTTAATTATGAGTGCTCGGATGCTCTTGCATTAGACTCTCGAGGCACAAAAATTTATGACCTCTTCGCCATATGCTTCTCCTTGCCCTTAGCAATTCTACCCACTTCTCAGTGGAACTGCCTTCATGATCTTCTGTGAGCTACAACGAACCTCTGCAGTAACAATGTTCCTTTGCTACATGATACCTCACCAAGATTTCTCCTCTGAGCTTAGTATTTTGGCTTCATTTTGGTTATCTCCTCTTTGGAACCACTTGTGCACTCCATGCTCTAGGTTGCTGCAAGTATTCTCACCTCTCGTTGTCGCCATCTTTATGACAGTAAGACCAAAAAACTCTCCAGCTTCAACAAATGTACTTCCTTCTCTTTCTTCTTGCACTCTTCTTCCTTCTCACAGGAAATCCTTTCTTGCTCTAATACCAAAATGATGAAAGGAAAAATTTGGGTTATAGCCAATTTCCCCTTTCATATTAATTTTCAATCCTAAGACATGTGGGTTATGGCCCACAAAAAACTATCAGAAGCTTATTTGAGGCTTTAAGCCTTTAAAACCATGGACCACACATTTATCTGGATTTTTCTTTAAGAACCCATAACAATACAAATATCGGAATACACAAGAAATAAAGGAAAAAACCCAACCAAGTGATTTTAACCTGACTTCAAATATTATACACCTACAATTATAGGTATCAGTAGGTCCACACCTTCAATGCCTTTGCACAATGCTACATCATCCCTTCATCAATTTCCAATCAACCGATCTCCACCATCCATTGCATTCGTCGATCCAACAGCTATTGGTGCATCACTTAATTGCATATCAGGATTCCACCACACCGTCCCTTCACCTCTATCTAATGCGATTTGTGAGTAAATATTAATCGTTGATCTGAATCCTGATCCGACAGTTGTTGATTCAATTGATCAACAAACTTGCACAACAATCCTCCATTGTTTATCACCTCACTCTAGATCTGACGACTGTCAAGGATTTCAGGTGTGTAACTAGCACGAGGATTAACCACCAGAAAAGTGGTTTCCTCTCTCCTCCTCTCTGCCATGTGTCCACCGCTGAATGGAATCAGGGCCAATTGGAAAATACTACTTACGGTATTTCTTCAGCCCGAAATCCATTTCCACTGTGTCAAAACCATTTTCCCTGCGAATTAACTCTATGCTATTTCACCATTACTATCTGTCAATCTAAAAGATTCGACGTTTCCCATTCCTTTCTACCTACGCCATTGATTTTCTGCTTGTTGATGGATTCTGTGTTAAAACACCAGTTTCTGCCATACTCTATTAACACACAATAACTCCACATATAAAAATATTTCATTGGATCACCATCGACCCTACAGTGATCGATGGCCAATCAACACACTTACAAATAGGACTTCAAGCCATTAACGCATATATATATATATATATATATATATATATATATGAAATACACATAGGCACACAATTTCACATTGAACACACATTTTTCTATTATACATGGCATAGTTACAGATATAAGGCATTTCTGCCTTAGGAACCAGTTCCCTATCAATTAAATTTTTCTCACTTTGTTCTCACTCTCTATCTCTCACACACACAAACTCTCTTTTTGTAAGAGATTACAATAGTCGTGGATCATTTAGGATGCACGATTTCTTCCCACAATCACTCAATAGACCCCTAAACTCTCTATACACATACATATGTGGCATATTACATTTAATAAGGTCTTCGAGAGACTTTATCCATTCCATCATTTACGCTGTTTTAATAGAATTTGTCCATGTTTTGCTCCGATGGTCCACATTGTCCTCTTTGCTCCACTTTTGATTCCTCCTTTAATTATGAGTGTCTGGATGCTCCTGCATCAAGGACCCATTTCATCTGATTTTGTATACATCACTGTCACCTCCAAGTTTGTACCAACTCCGGTTGATAAAGTAAAATTGGTAGCCGTAGGAGTTGCAACATTCTTTCTGCAATATTGATGTTCATCAAACTCCAAACGTCACATGGATGTAATATAACACGGGTGACGAGAGTGTCAAAGAGGAGATCTTTCTTACTCCATACCCAAATATATGTCATATTACAATTAATTCTTAAGCTCATAATCAACATTACAACCCTAGATTATCATTTCTCAACACTATAATTCCAGTTGAGTTAATCATGAATGTCAATACCTAAATATTTCTATGAAGAAACTTTCACCAACTAATTTTTATCATAATTGAAGTTATCATAGTTTTTCTTTTAGGATTTAATTATCATGACTTTACTCTTGTTGGTATTAATATCCATACCCTTCTTGGAGTAGTAATCATGGAGGATTATATGTTTCCTTTTGATATGATAATGGCTTTTGGCAAGAAGAATGATATCATCACCATAATGGAGAAAAGAAATGACCATACTAGTGAGTTTTGGGTTATCACATCCCACAACATCCAATCACTCTTCTAGCTTATTAACGTAAATTCCCAAAATGGTAGGGGATATGGGACATGCTTGAATAACTCTGATATTGTGCTTAATTTATTTATACCAGACCTCAGTTCACTTAAGCTCAGAAATATGATTCTCATATAGCCTAGTCACAATAACCATCAACTCGAGAGGAACCATTATATCTTCAGGTATCTACCATAACTTATCTCGAAGAACTATGCCATTTTTTTCTAAAGACGTCAAAAAAACAAAAGAGGTAAGTTTCATTTCACAACATTCCTTAGTAATGATCCTGAGAGTGACAAGATGACCAATAGTCAAGTAACGTCTCGTAAAAGGTACTTTCCCTTTAGCTCTTTTACCATGGATTTCGAGCCATAGGATATTTTTATTTTCTAAAACTAACACATATACTTTGGCTAAAATGTGGAAGATCATAATGGTCCTAAAGTTGGATGGAAAATTTGTATCCCCACTTTTAAAGACAAGAACAATAATAATTTACTTCCAAGGCATAAAGAAGTCCTATTTTACTGCCAAATTAATGAGTTTTTGCAGATAAGGGATGATGATAGATCTTCCCATCTTAACAATTTCACCATGGTAGCCTTCAACATCCCTAACCTTCCCATTGCTGAGCTTCTTAATCAACAAATCTATGTCTTCCAAATAAAAAATACCGCCCTCTAAAGAAGTGTTTAAGATGTTTTCCATGTGTTGGAAATAAAACTGAGAGGGGGGGTGAATCAGTATTATCAAATCAAAAACTTTTTCATTTCATATTCAGATTTATATATGCTACTTCAATTAAGGTAACACGTGTGTACACGCAACTGTCTTTAAAGAAACCAGTGTATATCCAACAAACTTATGATTCAGTTAATTCATCATATGTTGATCTTTAATCAATGCATCAATACTTCATTAGCCATATAAACAATAGTTGTGTGCAGTAATAATAGAGTAAACCATCACACACAAGAAACACACATGAACACCAAGATTTAAGGTGGAAACCCAATGCGGGACAAAAACCACCTACTGTTGTTTTCTTTTAATATAAGAAGAACTTGCTTACAATTTTATACTGGTGCAGACTAATACAAGTACGTTGGCACCCACCTACAGAAGGCTACAACATTCTCTCATTCTCCAGCTTCTACTGGAAGGGAGATACAACCCCGTAGCTCTTGTACTAGTCGATCCTTTTACTAGTATTTAGGTGCTGACCTAGATAAGGCTCTAATCTTCACTTGCTTTCCAACTCCTACTGGAAGTGAGTTCCAACCCCCTGGCTCTTGTACTAGCCGATATGTTTACTAGTACGTAGGCACCACCTACAGAAGGCTACGACCTTATCTCTTCCTCTAGGGACCACGTTTCATAAATTTTGAAACTGGATACTCTTGGAAAAAAACACCACAATCTAAAGGCCTCGTTTCATCAAATTTTCATATTGGGCCCATCACCAACATTGAAGCTCAAAATCAGTCACCACTACTATACAACAATCACTGAAAACCCATCATCACTAAACAAAATCATAATAAATCAATCTGAACATTCATAACACTATCACTAGAACATAGTCACCAGAACACAGAGCAAAACCAAGAACTCTACATCAACAATCATAACAAACTGCTACTTAAAATATCATATTTCATAATGTATACGCTACTTTGATGTGCCAAATCAGTGTATATACACACTTTTACCAAAGCGAACTAGTGTACAAATCTGCAAATGCTAGCTTAAAACATCACAACTATTCAAGACTTCAGTCATACCTAGATCAAAACATTTATAGTCTAAATCATGTGTTAACATTCAGATCTAGGCTATCCATGATCAAACCATATAATAATAATTTATTTTAGGTCTCATGATCCTGATCCATCATTAGATCTCATCTCCCATCGGCCACTAAGGTTCATCCTTAGTTGAAATCAAGAAAAGTACCATAAACCCAGAACATGCATATTTGCTTTTGATCTCACTCTTCATAACGTATTCATTACTTGCACACCTAGCCTAATGATCTTCTCCTCATTATATATTTTTATGCCATTCTCAATACCTTGGACCAAAACCACTTAGGACCAATGCCTCAGACCAAATAGCTCGGACCAATACCTTGGACCAAATAACTTGGACCAATACCTCGGACCAAAACCTTGATTTCCCACCTTATACATGCTTTTCTTATTTGGGGAGTGCGTGTATATGTATACACTCCTTTTGTTCTGTGTACCTACGTGTACATGCTACTTGGACAAAGTGAACTAGCGTATACCTCTCTTCCTTCAACCTTTGGAGTCTGATCTGTAATCCTTTGTTGTTAATCATGTTGCAGTTTGGACTATCATCTATGTGAGCTGCCATCAAGGACAACACCTGTATCATAATGCCAACAATCTCCCCTTTTGGAATCTATGGCAACAAAATAATAATACCAAGACAGTCTACCCCTTTCATATCAAGGGCAAGGGGCGGACCAAGGTATTCTCCCCCTTTGATATACATTATGTTTTCCATGCCCCCCCTGAGTACATGTCGAAATCTCTAATTAAGAGCCCCTTTTACATTTTGAGATGCACTAAACCATCCATGCTCCCCCCTGAGCACATGCAAAGTCTGCAAAATCTTTTCCCAAAAGAATAACATGACTTTATAACTCAACTAAGTGAGTATGACCTTCCTACCACCAATGACTCATACATACATCAATCTCCCAACCAAGTGGGTATACACCAATTTTGACTCATCCACCCAAAAAAGTGGGGATATACCAAATGTTTATACATGACTAAAATAGAAATTATTACATCATCCCTCCCATGCATAGTGGGGTCAAAAATTTGGTCTTTTCATGACCTTTACATCAAATCATATACATGACATTTATAACAAGGACCAAAAATCTAAACAAGACCATGATAGTCATCAACAACTATCATATACTGTATATGATTTCCACCATCAACATCTATCAACAGCATCAAGATCAACAACCTATATATGTACATCATCAAAATAGTCATCTGAATCAAACACCTATGTGGATCAAGCAATATAAGCATATTCATGTACTGAGGTCATCTAATATAATGCCAACAATGCATTATTAGAAACATATGCTGCCCCTGAACCTATGCCGACTGTTTACTATCAAATCTAATCATTGCATTTGTTAGTAAGAATCATCAAGGCTTCTTCATCAACCAATTATTCATCAACTTATTAACAAATTATGAGAGCCAAAAAAACTTCCACATATCATCAACAGACTATAACTATCATCAATTAGAATAGAATAGATAATTGATAATTGACTGAACCATATTAGACCCCTTTTCCTGAGTCTGTCCTGCTGCTTTTTCTTCAAAACACCATATACATGATTGTGCGGCTTCTAACTCGCGTATATACTCAAATTCTTTTCAAAATAAATGTGTATGAGAATTGGGATACTGAAATGTTACACTTTCAGCTTCCCCTGGGCCTATTATGTTTGTAAACTAAGCTATGCCACATCTATCTGACAACAATTCCTTCTTCTTCAATACCTTGGATTTTGATGATGTTTGCTCCTTTTCGTATGGTGGCCAAAATTTGCTCCCACATTCGTTTGATTTATGTCCAAACTTGTTACATGCATAGCATCTTACATGTTTCATATTCCTTATATCGCAATCAATAGCTTCGTGACCAAACATATTGCAAGCAAAACAATATCCCTTAAAGTACCTAGAAACTGATGATGTTTATGTGTGATGGTCTTAAAATATTCTACTTCTGCATTTGGCTACAACATGTCCAAATGTATGACATTTAAAACATTCAAAATTATTTGTCAGATAAAATAAACAATCATCCCTTCTATAGTTAGGTGGAAATGTTTTTCTTTGAAGACTTTCTTTCCTTGGTTGTTGATAGGGTTGACCTTTTATCTCCTTATTGTGCATTTCATATTTTATATTGGAGTTCCTTACCTCATCTTGTCAGCTATATTCACATTCATGAAAACCAATACTAGTCTTTATAATAGGCGAGCACTGAACTTTGATGATTTCATCTAACATTTTTGATCCCTTAACAAATCTAAGATTCTGAGTCTTTATCTTTTCAAGTCCTTTTCTTATACTTACTACTTCACATTCCAACACTTCATTGTGTTTGTCCTTTTCAGTGAGTTGACGTTTCACTGTGTTTATGACTATATCCTTTTATGCCAAATTGATTTTGTGTTTATTGATTTATTTAAGGAAATATTCCTTTTCTAAGGTATCATTTTCATAGGCCATGAGTAGCTTAATTTCTTGATCATCTTCATCACTATTAGATAGGCCATCACTATCATCATGAGTATAATAACTTCTATTACCTTCTGCATACAGCTTTGCTTTGACGTGAGGACATTTAGCAGCGTAACGACCAAGTCTACCACAAACAAAGAATTTGAATGGTAGCTTACCTCTGAATCTTCCAAAACACCATTGAAGCTTCTTAACAAAATTTACCTCATATTCTTCTTCTAAAATGTGTCCCAATCCATTGTGCTCTTCCTTTTCTTTCCCCTTTGCTGATGCTTTAAAAGAGGCTTCTGTCATGTCTGATGGACCTCCTTTTCTCATTTAAAAGGCAGTTAGGATTCCATGGAGTTGAGTCACAGTAAAAGTTTGAAGATCCTGTTTTTCTTCTATGGCAAACACTTTTGACTCAACTTTAGAAGACAAAGATCTCAAAATTTTCTCAACTAAAGTAGCTTCCTTTATCTCTTCACCCAAATTTCTCATATGATTTACAATCCCATCTACTTACAAGATATAACTAGAAATACTTTCATCACTATGCATCCTGAGAGTTTCCTACTTGATTCTGAGAGTTTGTAGTTTAACACATTTTACATGGCAATCACCTTCATAGCTCTGAATGATTCTATCCCAAATTTCCTTGCTTGTGTCGAGCTACATGACTTTGACGAATTTTGATTTTGATAGACTTCCCAACAAGGCATTGATAGCTGTGGCATTGATTTCATATGTATTTTTTTCTTCTGGATCCGTGGGGATGGCTACTGGATATTCATATCCTTTCTCCACAATTGCCTAAGCATCAGCTCCAAGTTACTAAATATACACTCTAGTTCATGTTTTCCAATATACCATGTTGTTCCCATTGAAGATTGGTGGTTTGATAGATCCCATGCCTTTGTGATTGTTCATTTTTAAATATCTCCCTTCAGGTGATCAAGCTTCTTCTGACCTGCTCTCATACCAATTGTTGGAAATAATAATTATAGGGTGGATGAATGAGTATTATCAAATCAATAACTTTTTCATTTCAAACTTAGATTTATTTATGCTACTTCAATCAAGGTAAAAAGCGTGTACACACAACTGTCTTTAGAGCAACCAATATATATCCAACAAAATTATGATTCATTCAATTGATCATATGTTGATCTTTTATCAGTGCATCAGTACTTCATTAACCATATAAATGGTAACCATGTGTAGTAATAATAGAATAAATCATCACACATTAGCAACACACATGAACATCAATATTTAAGGTGGAAACCCAATGCAGGATAAAAACCACCTATTGTTGTCTTCTTTTAATATAAGAAAAACCTATTTACAATCTCGTATGGGTGCAGATGCATACCTGTATGCAAGCACCCACTTGTAGAAGGCTACAACCTTCTCTCGTTCTCCATCTTCTACTGGAAGGGAGCCACAACCAATAGCTCCTGTACTAGCCGATCCATTTACTAGTACGTAGGCGCCGACCTACAAAAGGCTCCAACCTTCACTCATTTTCCAACTACTACTGGAAGGGAGCTCGAACCCCATGGCTTTTGTATTCACCAATATGTGTACCAGTAGGTGCTGGCCTACAGAAGGCTACGACCTTCTCTCTTCCATCAGGGACCACATTTCATAAACTTTCATACTGGATACTCCTAAAACACAACACCACAATCTAAAGTTCTCATTTCATCAAATTTTCATACTGGGCCCATCAAAAAAATTGAAACTCAAAATCAATCACCACTGCTATAAAACTAATCACTGAAAACTCATTATCACTAAAGCAAATGACAATCAATCAATCTGAACATTCATAACACTATCACTAGAACAAAGTCAACAAAACACAAAGCAGAACCTAGAATTCTGCATCGACAACCATAACCAACTGCAACTTCAAATGTCATATTTCATAATGTATATACTATTTTGATGTGTTCAACTAGCATGTATACGCGCTTTTACCAAAGTGAACCAGTGTACAGATATGCAAATGCTAACTTAAAACATCACAACTATTCCAAACTTCAGTCATACCCAGATCAGAACATTTACAGTGTAAATCATGCATTAGCGTTCAAATCTAGACTATCCATGATCAAACCATATAATAATAATTCATTTTAGGTCTTATGATCCTGATCCATCATTAGATCTCATCTCCCATCAACCGCTAAGGTTCTCCCATCAACCGCTAAGGTTCATCCTTAGTTCAAATCAAGAAAAGCACCATAAACCCATAACATGCATATTTTCTTTTGATCTCACTCTTCATAAGATATTCATTACTTACACACCTGGCCTAATGACCTTCTTCTCCTTATATAGTTTTAGGCCTTTCTGAATACCTTGGACCAAAACTACTTAGGATCAACACCTTGGACCAAATACCTCGGACCAATACCTCAGACCAAATACCTCAAGCCAAATACCTTGGACCAATACCTCAGACCAGAACCTTGATTTTCCATCCTTTACGCGATTTTTTTCTTTCGAGAGTGTGTGTATATGTATACGCTCTTTTTGTTCTGTGTACCTGCGTGTACACACTACCTAGACAAAGTGAACCATCGTATTCCTCTCTTTCTTCAATATTTGGAGTCTGATATCTAATCCTTTGTTGTTAATCTTGTTGCGCTATGAACTTTCATCTATGTGGGTTGCCATCAAGGACAACACCTACATCATAATTCCAACACCATGTTGTCTTGGGAATCCTAAATATTCTTAAGATAGATTTCTCGGTTCTTTAATGGGATCAAATTACTTTCCTTCATTTTATGAACAAGAATGTTCCTCCAAATGTTTGTAGGGTTAACTTTGGAAAGGTGAAGTAGATGTTATTTCCTTTAATTTATATAGGACCTTTTCTTTCTTTTGATAAGAGCTTTATGCTTACTTTTTTCAGGGTTCATAGTCTCGTTAGTGGTTTCTTGAATCAATTTTCCGGAAACTTTACAATCATTATCATACCAACATTTGGAAGTTATATTCGTATTTTTATACGATTCCTGAGTAGAGAACTTGTTAATTTTAATGGAAATGGTTGTAGTAACATTGTGGTAGATGTGATCAATTTTATCATTATACATTAAGAGGCCTAAATCCTCTTTAAATATAGTTGGAAGAGATCCATTTTATTTCTATAAAAAAGAATATGCCTTTGACTCTCACAATTATTTTTTATTTGGCTGGTGTGCATGGAAAATTGTAGATTTAAGGAAAGAGATTTGTTATTAGAATTAGGCATGTGGTCATTTTGGACGTCAAAATTTACAACACTATTAGGAACATGGATATCATATATCACATAGTCCACAAAACTACTACCAAGCCCATGAACACAAGTCATCTAACCAAAAATTTTCCACTTATCAATCCCATTAAAAATTATTAGGTCTTGGGAACTACCAAACTTGATTAGATCAATACAAAAATAGGTTGTTATTTATTTGTTCAGAATTTCTTTTAAATATACTAGCTAAGTCAAAATCCTCCTCTAGCCATAGGGGGTTAGGGTTAGAGTTATAACTTAGGAGAGTATATTGGTTAGTAGAAGTCCTAGCAATGAAGTCCCCAAGCAAAATTTTATTAGCTTCATTCCTTAGACTATTGATATCCTGTTCTAAGGTATTGAAGGGGTAGTTCTGATGCAATTTGTTTCTCTTATAGGAGGTATAGTTGATAGGAGGGAAATAACAGATCCTAAGAAAAATCAGATTAGTGTTAGAATCACAAATTTCGATCTGAATTTATATGAGTAATTCCTATTATAGGTGGACAAGATAATGAATCCAAATATCTAGGGGATCCTAGATTCCTCGTGTTGTGAAGTTTTGACTACAAAAAATAAGATCAATATCACTCAAGATCGAACTTAACATAGGACCTTTATACCATTAAAAACCTTGACAGTTCTAGAAGTGGATCTAGAGTGATCTGAGTTTCTATTTAACACTTTCATTTTGGACTTTATCTCGAATAAAAACTTTCATATTTCTAATGATTTCTCATTTTCCTTCCTTTCTTATCTCTTTTACCTTGTGGACCTTTTCCTTTAGCTCATCTTGGTCCTCTAGAATAAGATCCTCATTTATAAATATTTCTGACCATTTTAGGCTTGCGGATAAGTATATCTAATTTATGGTCATTGCAAATTACTTTAACACACATCAATTTATGTTTGTGCTAAATTATCTTTCCCATTAATATAACCTAAATGTTTTATTCAGTTTAATTTTTTTAATTAGGATATAAAAAATGATTAATAACGAAAATAATCAGTTAAAATTAATTTATACAAAAAGAATTTGGAACAAAATTTGAATTAAATTATTTATAAATTACAATAAAAAATTTAATTAAATAATTTTATAAAAAAATAATACACTTAATTATGTATTTGAACAATTAATACTAAAATGGTTTGTATGAGTTTATTCCTCAACGACATCATTAATACAATTATGTACATCCTAAAATTGTTTGTATGAGTTTATTCCTCTTCGACATCATTAATACTATTTCAACTCTCTTACATTACAAGTTCTATAGAAAATATTCTTTTCATTTGGAAGATTAATCAATATTTTCAATTCTGAATTGCTTATATATGTCTTAGAGAATGAAATGAACTATTAGGAAGATCAAATAATTCAAGGCTTACAATCTGCCATAGTTGGATAGTTTCCTAAAAAATTAATATTATATAATATAGATATATAATCAAAGAAAAAGTTTAAAACATATGGCATGTTATAGGTGAAAGTGGTTGGGATAATAGAGAGTTAAATATAGATTTTATATTTGTATTTTTTTTCAGAAAAAATAATATAATAGATTATTCTATATGGTTTTATAGATAATTTTTATATTTTAATATAAATTGTAAGTCTATAAACTCATCAATGGATTATTTCACAATAAGTAATGATATAAAACCATCGACTCCTGGGATGTTAGGGACTAGAATGACCTTCTATTTTTTAGCAAAGATTATACCTTTGCATTATCTACTATTTTTAGGCATAACTAACCTTTCCCTTCATTCTTCATGCTTTTAGTCATGTTTGAGGTCTGAGTATCTAAGGCCCCTCTACTAAAGAAGAGAATGAACTGCCTTCTCATGATCATAACTATGGTTCAATTCTGATTAAGAGGAAAAAAATTTTATTTCTTTTCCTGGTTGGAATGACCAACCACGTTTAGGGATTTTACTTTCAAGGCTCCCATAATGTTTGAACCATTTATGCTTCAAGGGGAGGCTCTAGGTCACCTTCGATACTTCAAGTATCAGGTTGGTACTTTCTCTCCCCTCCTTATCTCTTTATGGCCTACTACTCTCATAATATTGTTTAGCATGGCTATACCTAGTCGGTTGGGAGGTCAACAGAAGAAAAAACTCCAATTCCCTCCCCTTGATCTCAATTGTATGCATGGTGTTCTACGATTATTTATGTTCACTATTGTTGGGTCCCTATAATACTAGTGATTACCCCATTACTATTGTATTTATACCCCTTATTAATATTTTTGTGCCCATATTGCCCCCATATTGTTATTTCTGTGCCCCATAGAATCCCTCTATTGTTATTTTTGTGGCTTTATATTATTATTGTTAGGTCGGCTAGATTATATTGTGACTCCTTAGACTCCTATATATAGAAAGGAGATTTTGCAATTTGAATCATCAAAGAATTGTTCATTTATGTAATGTAAAGGAGGTTGCCCCCTCGAAGAGGCTGAATTCTAAGAAGTTGATCTATCTTTTCTATCTTTTCTTGAGCTGGTTTCATAACATTTGGTATTGGAGCTTTGGATTCTAGGGTTTCGCTTCTCCAAACAGGTCATCATGGAATTTTCACTATAATTTTTTTCTGTGATGATTTAGAAGTCACAAAACAAACCCTTTTGAGAAGAAATCACTCTGAATATTGGGTCCGAATTTCAGAGCTTTTCGCGCTATATTTGTGGAGATATGATCTGAGGAAGTTGGTCTTTTTGCAGACTCCTGAATTACATTGCAAACAGATGACCTAGGGAAAATCGTCATAACTTTCTCTCTAGGGATCAGATTGAAATTTCGTAAGAAGGTAGAAAAAGAGGACGGATTATAGTTTTTTTGTATGTATTTTTCAGATCCAAAGGTGACTCATGGCACGTTGTACAAGTTCGCTCTACTAAACTAGTCTATAATCAAGTCACTGTGGGAGATTTCACATAACTCTTCCTTGGAGAATCCAATTTGGGTCAGACTTGTGGCATTGGAAAGAGGACACAGAGGGCTACTACAGGTCACAAATTCATAACTAGATGATCGAAAAGTACATAGATACATCAGAGGCAATATCGAGATCCTACAAAGTGAAAAGAGGTGTGTAGAGTTTCTTAAATTTTTGCTTAAGCTTGGTTTGAAAATTTGTTTTGAAGGAATTTAAAGGGCATAATAAAGCATTATTATCGGTAACTGATGCCTCGAGGAAAGAAAATTCAAACACATAGTAAAGAACCTGAAATCTCTAGCATGACTCATGAAGAAGAGGAAGAAATGCAACATGATATATCAAAATTACAAGACCAAGTGCAACAACGGTCCCTTACACAAAAATGAACAGAATCTAAGATGGATGGTTTAAAGAAAGATGTAGAAGCTAAGATGGATGGTTCAAAGAAAGGCGTAGAAGCTACGATGATTGATGTGGAAGCTAAGATGGATGAGTTGAAGATAGATTTGAAGACAAACATGGACGAATTGAAGATAAATATGAATAAGTTGCTACAAGAAATGGGCACTAAGGGTGAAAGGGTACTAAAGGAAACTCATGATGAGAATAAAAGAAATTTTAAT
>APFE031657264.1:5671-17910 GCA_000404065.3 Pinus taeda | reverse complement strand
AGAAACAAGAACTCGACAGCTACGAAATCGATCAATTTCGGAGTATCTCATCAAGTGGAAGAACTTATCTGTTGAAGATTCCACATGGGAGGATGAGAATTTTATACAGAAACATCCATAACGACTCAAGCATTGAGGTCAACACTTTTTTGAAGGAGAGGGGCATGTTAGGTCCCTACAATACTAGTGATTACCCCATTACTATTGTAGTTGTATCCCTTATCAATATTGTTGTGCCCCTATTGTCCCCATATTGTTATTACTGTGCCCCATAGAATCCCTCTACTGTTATTTTTGTGGCTTTATATTATTATTGTTAGGTCAGCTGGGTTATATTTTGACTCAGACTCCTATATATAGAAAGGAGGTTTTTTCATTTGAATCATCCAAGAATTGTTCATGTGTGTAATGTAAAGGAGGTTTCCCCCTCAAAGAGGCTGAATTCTAAGGCGTTCAACTATTTTTTCTATCTTTTTGTGAGCTGTTTCATAACACAAAAATAGGTCATGATTATTTGTATGTAGTTGTGGATAGGTTCAACAAAATGTGTATTTTGATTCCATGTAAAAAGCAAGTTACAGCTGAACAAACTGCTCAATTATTCTTTCAGAATGTATGGGTGCATTTTGGATTTACCACATATATTATTAGTGATTGAGATTCTCACTTTGTTGCGATTTTTTGTTCAAGATTGTGGGGATTCATGGACACCAACTGAAAAAGAGTACATCTTTCCATCCACAAACAGGTGGTCAAACAAAGTTGGTGAACAGAACAATGATACATCTTCTTCATGGTTATTGTAGCAAGCATCCTAAGTTGTGGGATGAACATTTGCACTATATTCAACATGCTTACAACCAGGCCAAACATTCTTCAAATCAAACATCGCCATTCGAGGAATTTTTGGGATACTTTACTAAATATCCTTTGGATTTCATTTTTGGCAAAGATCTTGCTATTGATGGTTATAGCGACATAGAGAAAGCATGAAATTTCATTGAAAAAATCCAAATGGTACACCAAAAGTTAAAGAACAACTTGAAAAGATCCAAGGCAAGTACAAATGAAGATACAACAAGCATCGTGTAGATCACAAGTTCCAAGTCGGTGATGAAGTTTGGCTTCACATTAACAAAGAGAGGCTCCAAGGAGAGGGTAATAATCTAAAACCAATTAGATATGGTCCATTCAGAATTTTGGAAAAGATTGGTAACAATGCTTTCAGGTTGGCTTTGCCTTCATATATGCAAATTTATGTTGTTGTTAATGTTGAGAATTTAAGGTTGTATGAGCCTCCTTTGATTGAAGATCAAGGAGCGAATGTTAAAATTCCATCTATTGAATAATTTTCTCTATAATTCCTTGACGAGATTTAGCAAGACACTATAATTGACAGAAGAACAAGGGCATCGAAAAGGGGAAGTGTCAATTCTCTTCGAGTGGGGATTAGGGGGACAAATCCTTCAAAATCCAAATGGATAGAGATTAGAAAGGTGAGGGAACTGTACCCTCACCTGCTGGACAATTGAAAGTGATCTTTTGGCATCCAAAAGGCTTCTAGTGGGGAGGAATGATCAGGTGCTCAAAAATCAAAGTCGTCAGAATGGTGTGGAATTTGAATGAACGCATAGTTCTTGTCATCTTGAAGACGATGCAACTCCATTCATGAGAAACATACATTGTATACTCCCATAAACACGTTCTATTCACTTTGTCAAACATGTAAAATTTTTGTAGGTGCTGATAGGGATGCTGAATGGGCATCTGTACAACCCTGTCAGCAAAAGGAATATTCTTGGTATATTCCTTTGGCATATACTTTGGAATATTCTTCAGGCTCGGTGGCATCACTCTATTGGTCCACGTGTTTCGTTTGGGGCCAATGAGGAGGTGACATGTGGTTAAGCCTGAGGCTGCCACATGTCCTCCTCGTGGCATGGAAAAATTTGTTATGGAAAATAGGGCAGAGGCTAGGCTTGACCCTCTGACCTCCCATTATACAGACCAACCACTTTACCATTACGCCCGCACTATGTTGCTTAATATGTAATGGGGGCGAGTTCTTGTTATAGTTTAATGCCGCATGGCATGGGGGGTGGGCGGACTTAACCACCCTCCATGTGAACACTTGGGCACCGTTTAATGTGACCACCAATGGTCACTGCCAATTCTGACCACTAACGATGACCACCAATAGACCACCCATGTGAACAAATATGCAGGAGGTGGAGTAGGGGACCTGGCCGGTGGGGGTGGGTCGTTGGCCTTAGCCCCTAAGCACGTAGCCCCACCACATGGCCAAAATTCTCAAAACTTAAGCGTTAGAGGATGTTTTAGTGATCCAAAAATTTCGCCCAATTTTTGGTGAAAATGTCACTCAGTTAGAGCGCTTGGCGGGCGAAATTGTAGGATGATGACATATTTTGGGGAAAATGAAGAGGGAATAGTGGAAAAACTAGGAGAGGTCATAACTTTTCCAGTTTTTGACAAAATTGGATGCAGAAAGAGGATACATAGCCATTTTTGGACATTATGGACTCACTGGAGCATGTTTCAGAAGGATTTGGGCATTTTAAACATATATTTTTACACTTTTAAGAATAATAGAGAGGCCTAAGGCATTGGAAGTTGGACCAAGGAGACGTAGCCTAGGAGTGGTGAACTCCTTCATCATGTTCCTATTGTGATATATTTTTGGTGATGTTCTGTACATTTTTATGTTGTTGTTCAGTCTCTTATTTATGTTAAAATTGCTAATAAAATTAACATAAAAACTCATTTTACACTTGCGAAAATCATGAATCCTTAAGAACATGAAAATAATTTTGTTTCCAATCTGAGGAGGATCTTAGCAAAGAAATATAATGTTCTTAATCAAATCATCTGCATATTCCTTCATTGGCCAAAAATATGATTTATGTAAGCAATATGGATGATGCAGGTGTAAAAACAATGTTCAAGAAAGATACCTATAATATGGTTAGGGGAGCACTGGTATTGATGTGGGGAGTTCAGATTGGAACTCTGTACAATATTCTAGGTAGTATTTTTATGGGTGGGTGCAACAGTTCTATGGTTCCTGAAAGTGGAGTAGAAAATCTAGTGGTCTTTGGAGAAAAGACCATGCTATGTCATCAAAGGCTTGGACATATGGAGAGAAGGGCCTTCGAGTACTTCATGGTAATGGTGTGGTAGAAGGTATGTCTAATTTCTCTCTGGATTTCAACTTCTATGAACATTGTGTATATGGGAAGGAGAATCAGGTGAGTTTCCCCTCTGGTGCTAAGAGGATTAAAGGGATATTAGAGCTTATGAACAATGAATTGTTTGGACTTGTGTGAGTTCCACACTAGGTAAATTTGTGTACTATGTATCATTTATAGATGACTTATCAAGGAATATACGGATATATTTCCTCAAGAATAAATATGAAGTCATTGACATGTTTAAATAATTTAAGGATCTGGTGGAAAACTAGACAGAGAAGAAGACAAAGGTGTTGAATACAGATAATGGTGGAGAGTTTTGCAAGAAGGAATTTGAATAGTTCTGTAAGAAGTGTGGTATAATATGGTAGAATACTACTCCATACACACCTAAGAAAAATGGAGTTACGGAAAGAATGAACAGGACATTGATGGAAAAGGAAAGAAGCATGCTCAGTGGTGTCGAGTTAGGATAGGAATTTTGGGTAGAGGTGGTGGAGACTGCATGTTACCTGGTTAATAGATCACCTTAATAAGCATTGGAGGGTAAGTATCCACATGAGGTATGGACTGGTAAGAAACTCTCTCTTTCACATCTGAGGATATTTGGCTATGATGCATATGTACATGTTCCAAAGGAGAAAAGAACCAAGTTGGATAATAAATCTGAATGGTGCATCTTTATTGGGTATAAGGATGGTTTAAAAGGTTATAAGCTTTGGAACCTAGAAACAAAGAAGGTTGTGTACAACTGAGATGTGGTGTTTACAGAGGTGAAAGATGTTATTAAACATGAAGTCCTACCAAAGGAACCTGAGAAGATAGAGTTTGAGTTGAAGGAGGAAGAATCAAACTCTAGAGAAGAAAAAAATCAGAAGATGAAGAGCCGCAAACTCCATCTTTGAGAAGATCAATTCAAGAAATAAGGCATCTAGAAAGGTATAATCCATCTTCTTTCTGTTCATTTTTTTCTTTATCTATTACTGATGATGATCACATAAGTATCAGGGACACAATAGATTCAGATGATGGAAAACTCTGGAAAAAGGCCGTGGTTGGTGAAATGACATCTTTGGACAAAAATGAGGCTAGGGATTGGGTGGAGTTACCAGCTAGAAGGAATCCCATTGGAAGAAAATGGGTGTTTAAGAAGAAAATGAATGCAGAAGGAAAGGTGGAGAAATAAAAACCTTGGTTGGTAGCAAAGGGTTATTCCCATGTGTCAGGAATTGATTTTGGTGATATTTTTTCTCTTATTGCCTAGGCAGCTTCTGTTATATTACTTTTATCTATTGTTGTTGCTTTTTATTTTGAGGTAGAACAGATGGATATGAAGACAACATTTATTCATAGAGATCTAGAAGAAGAGATCTACATGAAGAAACCTGAAGGCTTTGCGGTGAAGGGAAAGAAAGAACTGGTATATAGGTTAAAAAAGTCTTTGAATGGGTTAAAACAATCACGAAGGATGTGGTATCAGAAATTTGATACATTTATGCAAGGACTTAGCTTCACCAGAAGCAAAGTGAATCACTGTGTGTATTTTAAATTAATTGGTGACCATGTTATTTATTTGGTCTTTTATGTGGATGATATGTTTTTGATTGGAAATGACAAAGAAATTATCTAAGATTTGAAGACCCAATTTTCCTCCAAATTCAACATGAAGGATCATGGTGTTGAAAACTAAATTTTGGGCATGGAAATTAAATGAGATTGGGCAAAGAAGAAGCTCTGGTTAAACCATAGGAAGTATGTCGAGACAATACTACAAAGGTTCAATATGTAGGATAGTAAACCGGTGAAGGTTCCTATTCATGGAGGTGTAAAGTTATATGTTGAACAATGTCGCAAGATACAAGAAGATGAACAAGACATGTCCCGTGTTCCATACACAAGTGAAATCAGTAGCCTGATGGATGCAATGGTATGTACTAAACCAGACATTACACATGAAGTTGGAGTATTGAGTAATTTTAGGTCAAAACTAGGGAAGGATCATTAGATAGCAGTGAAGCGGGTTTTCAGGTATTTGCATCGCACTAGTGATTATGCTTTGTGCTATCAAGGAAGACTAGGATTGGACAAATTTTTGGATATCTGTGGCTTTGTTGATGCAAAATTGGTTGGAGATCTAGATTAGAGAAGATCTACAAGTGGGTATGTATTTAACCTATTTGTAGGAGTAGTTAGTTGAATGAGCAAGAGACAATCTGTAGTGGCAATTTCAACTACAGAGGTTGAGTACATGGTAGGCACTCAAGCAAGCAAGGAAGCAATTTAGTTACAGAGATTGTGTTCAATTATGGGGTTGGTACAATGAGCTATAAGGATATATTGTGACATCCAAAGTGCAATTTTCTTGGCAAAGAACCCAGCTTATCATTCAAAGACAAAGCACATTGATGTTGAGTATCACTTTGTGAGGGATATGGTTGAGGACAAAAGGGTGATGTCGGTAAAGGTGGACACTTTGAAGAATGTTGTAGATGAATTAACAAAGTCCATGGGAAATGCAATGTTTTATTTGTGTAGAGAAATAATGGGCATTGCAGGGATGAACCAATGACTAAGCTCTCAAGTGACCCCTTGGGTGGGAAAGAAAACAACAAGTGGGAGAATGTTGGGTGTCTGTTATGTTCTTTCCACGACTAGTCATATGCACGATGGCCGGGGGGGGGGGGATTACAGGTTGGGTGAAAACTCCCCTTGCTCGTTGCATTAGGTGTAGCCCCCCTATAGGGGAGTTTTAAGGGGGCAGTAGCCCCCTCTACCTAGGGGTGGTAGCCCCCCATGGTATTTTGTAAATCCGGTCAAGGGAACTACATTTATGTTCTAATCCAGGGTTAATGGACTGGGGTTTATGAATGCTTGAGCATGTATATATATGTAATGTAACATTGAAAGGAACATAATGAAAAATCAATTTGGTAGTCCTAGTTTTTGGATCTAGGGGAAAATATATATGTATTTTCTTTGTGTTTCTCGCCATTGTATATTTTCTATTTTAAGAATTCGTTTGCACACAATTTTTGTACAGGGTTAAAACCTACATTAGAGGCCCACTTCTTATTTCCATTTCATGGAAGCTTCCTTTACAATTTACAATGAGTGTCTGAAAAATTTTACACACTTAATGTTCCCCAAAGTTATGTGCATGATCTCTTATATGTGTTTTGTAGCCAAGGCATACCTCTAAGATCTCTTCCAATGGTGGTTGAACCTAATATCTAGATGTGTTTCCTACTCCAAATGGTGTGAGATATAATTAAAACTTCATTTTAGGGAGACCCCTTGCATATTTGCGGCATCCAACACCATCAATAGATGCATATCCTTGAAATTCAAGAAAGCAAAGGATAATAATATAATCTTTAAAAATGACTAGTTTTAGGGTGCTTCCACTTTGGAACTAAATAGTTGGAAGCAAGGGTTTGACCCGCATCATTAACTAATGAGTATCCAACATGTTTGGATACTTATCCTTTGTATAACACTAGAATTATGTAATGAAGTAGTTTTACAACTGATTGGAGGTAACTGTATTGGGTGTTTCATTATGGTTGAGGAAATCTCTAGGAATACCTTGACAAATGAGAGGAGAAAGTGCTCATCAACGTTGATATTATAGATCAATTGTTAACAAAAATTGAATATTTTAGGGGGAATCATTACTAATTTAATCATTAGACTACTATAATTATTTCATTTCTTAATGTGTCATTGGGAATACCCTTTGTGGAGAGAGTGTAACATCTAAAGATCTTAATGATAGCCTAAGAATAAGTGATGGATTAAAAAATAAAATGTCGTCAATTATTAGACTCCATTGGATCAATAAGAACCAAAATGAAGAATTCCACCCATTCATGGGGTCGACGTCAACCTATCTCTCCCTAACTAGAGATAAGACTTCTCAACTGAAAAGGCAGAGTCCCATAAGGTGTCAACATCAGTTGGTGCATATAAAGGTAAGGAATATATTTATTTGGATTCACAACCTCTATTTTTTTAATGAAGAGACCCTCTCACCTAATGGGGAGATTTATGAGGGGAAGATTCAAATATTTTTTATACCTAGTGGCATTTCATTAATGGAAGTTGGAGAATTATCAGTTTTTTAATGTGGTTTCAAATGCCTTTCTAGAGTTGCTTTAAGGGTGGTCACTCAATAATGTTGAGAAAGTTGTGGATACTTACATAATAAACTTGTTTATATCCTATGTCATTTTTCCCTATGTTAGTGTCGGTATCTTCATCCCTCTGTTTGAGATCAAATCCTCTTATTGCATTGCATATTAAGTGTCCCGCCCAGTCAGCTGTATTCCATTAGGTGAATGGATCATCTAATGGTAGTGGCTTCTCCCACTTTTTCCCTCATGTCCTTTACCTGCTGGCTCATGTTTATTCATAAAAAAACATATACAGTCACCTTTTTGTCTTTAAGATTTCAAAAGTCTTTTTAGGGTTTCATTGTCATTTAGGTCTAGGGTTTCATTAGGGTTTCATCAAAAAGAGTTTCACAATGTCCAATAACAACCAGCAGGCACATGAGGAGGTTCTAGTATCAATAAAATTCATAATCAAGTGCTTAGAGATGTGTTTTTCCTAAAAAAATGTTAGTGTCGGTATATTCATCCCTTCATCAGAGATCAAATCCTCTTGTTGCATTGCATATTAAGTGTCCCACCCAGTCAGCTGCATTCCATTAGGTGCATGGATCATCTGATGGTAGTGGCTTCTCCTACTTTTTCCCTCATGTCCTTTACCTGCTGGCTCATGTTTATTCATCAAAAAGCATATACAGTCACCTTTTTGTCTTTAAGATTGCAAAAGTCTTTTTAGGGTTTCATTGTCATTTAGGTCTAGGGTTTCACTAGGGTTTCATAAAAAAGAGTTTCAAAATGTCCAATAACAACCAACAGGCACATGAGGAGGTTCCAGTATCAATAAAAATTCATAATCAAGTGCTCAGAGATGTGTTTTTCCTCAAAAAATGTTAGTGTCGGTATCTTCATCCCTCCGTCAGAGATCAAATCCTCTTGTTGCATTGCATATTAAGTGTCCCGCCCAGTCAGTTGCATTCCATTAGCTGCATGGATCATCTGATGGTAGTGGCTTCTCCTACTTTTTCCCTCATGTCCTTTACCTGCTGACTCATGTTTATTCATCAAAAAGCATATACAGTCACCTTTTTGTCTTTAAGATTGCAAAAGTCTTTTAGGGTTTCATTATCATTTAGGTCTAGGGTTTCATTAGGGTTTCATCAAAAAGAGTTTCACAATGTCCAATAACAACCAATAGGCACATGAGGAGGTTCCAGTATCAATAGAATTCATAATCAAGTGCTCAGAGATGTGTTTTTCCTCAAAAAATGTTAGTGTCGGTATCTTCATCCCTCCATCAGAGATCAAATCCTCTTGTTGCATTGCATATTAAGTGTCCCACCCAGTCAGTTGCATTCCATTAGGTGCATGGATCATCTGACGGTAGTGGCTTCTCCTACTTTTTCCCTCATGTCCTTTACCTGCTGGCTCATGTTTATTCATCAAAAAACATATACAGTCACCTTTTTGTCTTTAAGATTGCAAAAGTCTTTTTAGGGTTTCATTGTCATTTAGGTCTAGGGTTTCATCAAAAATAGTTTCACAATGTCCAATAACAACTAGTAGGCAAATGAGGAGGTTCCAGTATCAATAAAATTCATAATCAAGTGCTCAAAGATGTGTTTTTCCTCAAAAAATGTTAGTGTCGGTATCTTCATCCCTCCGTCAGAGATCAAATCCTCTTGTTGCATTGCATATTAAGTGTCCCGCCTAGTCAACTACATTCCATTAGGTGCATGGATCATCTGACGGTAGTGGTTTCTCCTACTTTTTCCCTCATGTCCTTTACCTGTTGGCTCATGTTTATTCATCAAAAAGCATATACAGTCACCCTTTTGTCTTTAAGATTGCAAAAGTCTTTTTAGGGTTTCATTGTCATTTAGGTCTAGGGTTTCATTAGGGTTTCATAAAAAAGAGTTTCACAATGTCCAATAACAACCAGCAGGCATATGAGGAGGTTCCAGTATCAATAAAATTCATAATCAAGTGCTCAGAGATGTGTTTTTCCCCAAAACTCTGTTTTGAGGAAAAACAGAGTATTTTAACTTTTATTGTACAAATTCATGTAATTCCATTTCCTTTATATGTAAATCATTTCATCTGTAAACCTGGTCACTTTCCCTAGCCCCAGTAGCTCCAACCCCCTACAAAGCAAACAAAACACAAGTCATTCAGTTCATCACAAGCTTAAATAAAGTGAAAAAGCTCAAAAATAGAGTTAAAAAATAAAGTCAAATTCCAAACATTATGAAAGTGGGTTTTTGTGAAATAAAAATTAAAATTTCCTTATATATAAGTCATTTCTTCAATTTGAAAAGCTCATTTGCACTCAAAGACAAATTTGGAAGAAAAGCAAAGCCGTGTTTAGAGCAAGCAAGAGAAATTGGTGAAAAATTGCCCCAAGACAGAGGCGCGACACATTGGGCAACTGGCGCGGTGCACATAGCAGGCATGACGCATAGAGCCACGATTTCCAATGTTAAAGTGAATGGGTGCAGCACATACACAGTGCGCGCTGCATTGGGTTTGAGGCGCAATGCATAGAGCCGACAAGCCTGAGATCTTCAACAACTCACTCCAAATCACCCAAAATGCTTGGATCTTCATTTGTGCAAGTAGGTTGAGCCTTTATCACTGCTAGTGAAATATTTTTTTATGCAATTTATGGTGGTTGTCTTATGGTGATTGTTTAAAAATAAATCAAACCCTATCTCTTGAAATATCTCAAAGGAAACTGTTGCCTAGGGTTTGTATTGATTATTTGGCCACCAAGTTCACCTTTCCACTCCCTCACTCCATTTTCCCTCATTTCCCTATTCCATAAACTCACATATTCTTAAAACATCATCTATTCCTATCCTAATTCCCATTCCCCAACTCCTAAATACAAATTCCCAAACCCTAGGGCTACACCCAAAACTCCTAAATTACTCCCTAAATCCCCTGTTTCCCTAACTAAACACTATCCCATCAGTCCCAAAAATCCCTCATTTTTCCCTCCCTCTATAGTCCCTCATATCACTTTTCCCTTGGTGGCAGAAATAAAAAAACATCACAAATCACCTACTTCTCATCAAGACAGATCACCCACTAGCACCGATGGAATCTGATCCCTCATAAGATTATGAAGAGGAGACACACAGTGACTCACCTATAGAGGTACATGCACCTAGGAGGCCTCATAGAGGTGGCAAACATATTCGAGAAGAACCAACCACCCTTACTGAGTTACAGGCCTGCCCTCTTGCCATCACTTGTTTTCAGCACTAGTCCTACTATGAATTTTGTGAGAAGGCTGCTAGTGTTTAGTTTCATCATGAGTTGGCTCATTTTTTTGTGCTTCATTTACATGGTGGTCAAGCCACTCTAGCTGGTGTCACATTCACTTTAACACTAGAATCTATTTCACTAGCAACCGGTATTCCTAACATTGGAGAGCAATGGAACAAGAGGCGACAAATTCACCTGCAACATTATGAACCATACATCAAGCCCAACTATTTGAGACAACTCAGGAGAGTTTTTCCTTTCGGTACCTCAAAGAGTCTTATGCTCCTTTGATGAAATTGATAATGAAGTATTTCAACTGTGAGGGCCGGTTTTCCCGTTTATATGCCTACCATATCCGGCTGCTGATGCATTTTACCAGGGTGAGGATGATGAACATCCCTTACTTCATGTGCCAAAATATTGAAAATATGACCACTCTAGTGTAACACAAGAATCCTCAGCAGCAGTTCAACAATATATATCATTTTGCTCTCATTAAAATTGTGGTCATCCATCAGCTTGGCTTACAGGGCATCACTTGGGAGGACTTCATTTCTCGTGAGTTTTTCACAGCTCCTCAAGAACCTTCAGAGGCTTTGCATGAGACAAGTGGAACTTCTTATCAGCATGAGGGTCATGAGACACAGACCGCCAGTATGCTGGTGTTTATCACTTATTAGAAGGGCACTAGACGGTCGTTCGCAGTAGCAAAGCGAGTATTATCTCCACCTGGGGTGGAAGGGGTCTCACTCGTCAGCACCATAGGTTCAGGACAAAGGCAAGAGGCCATTACATGATGAGGGGCCTTCAGGTGAGTGGGACTTTATTCTCATTGAGGGTGATGATATTGAAGTGGGCCCATAAGACACAAATCTCAAAGAAATCATCCAAGAGTAGCAAGCGGACATCAATGCCTTGTCCCTCAACTTGGAGAGGGCTAAGTGGATTATAAAGTACTTGGAGCAAAGGAATAAGTAGCTTGAAGATCAACAAGTGATTATGGAGTTGCAAAACATTCGGGACAATTGCCAAGCTGCCCAAAGGAGGAGGGTGGAGTTCACTTCACTTGAGCAAGAGATCAATGCCAATCGGGAGTATTGGCTTGAAAGAGTCAATGTCCAATTAGAGAGGTTGTTGGAGAAGGCCAACAAGGAGAAGACATTGTTGAGACATATGGCATATCATTACATGGCAAGAAACAAAGTCTGCAAGGCAAGAATCAAGAGCTTAAAGGCAAAATTGAAGAGGGCATCAAAGAGGTGAAAGGAGCATGATCACCTTCAGATATTGGCTGAGGCTTCCTTGGCCCAACAACATGCTTGATGGAGAAGACTCAACCTAAATTTCAAAAAATTTGGGGCACTTTTTGCATTTTTGAAAATTTTGGCACAAAAACAGGATTTTCTGCTTTATGCGCTGCGCCACGTGGCGCTCACTTTTGTTAGGAGCCTCCATATCATAAAAAATTAGTATTTTTGGATTTGGAATGGAAAAATATGCTTTTCTACCAATGGCCAAGAAATTTGGACAGGTTTTGAGCCCTAAAAAAGGTCAAAACCACTAAAAAAATGACCTTACTGCCCCTATTTTGACACACAGGAAGTAGTCTTGGGAGATTTGATTTTTGACAGGGCAAATGAAGGCCAAATTGAAA
>APFE031657261.1:2145-33378 GCA_000404065.3 Pinus taeda | reverse complement strand
TTGTACTCCCAAGTAAATTTAGGCTGTGGTATTCTCAATCTTTGTCCCTTAGTAGTAGAAATGTAAATTTGTAAGAGATCTTTGATACATTGAAGATCAAACCTTGGTTTTACCCAGGTTGACTGTCAACTGTTGAAGGCCACTTTGTTCTATCTTTGTAGGCCTTTGGGAGTAAGAGGCCAATGAAACCAAGTCATTAGGGAATAAGAGCAGGGAGATCAACACTTGATGTATAAGACAACTATCGCCCTCTTAGATATGCTCATTGTTAATCTAAAAGTTTTATGCAGAAATTAAAAAATTCTTTGCAAAATCTTGAACGTTCTATGTAAAAAACTAAATGTACTTTTGCAGAAAACTAAATGGAACTGAGTGTATATTGTAGAAAGCTTAATGTACTTTGCAGAAAACAGAATGTACTTTGCAGAAAACTAAATGTTCTATGCTGTTACAATTACTTAGAATCTTCTTCAAAACTTTTTAGATCAACAATTTTAAATAGAACATAAACTTAAGGATTATATGAAGACAACCAAACAAAAATATGAGACATTGAGAGTTAGGTCCAATGACCAGGGCAAAACCCACAAGGGGAAAACCCAAATGGTTCTTCTTCTATTAGATTTTTTTTCAATTGTTCAATAGAGTACAGAGAGAGGAGAGAGAATGAGAACGAATAAAGTCACCAATGTTTGATCACCTTGGATCTACAGTGCTCTTGCTCTTTGCTTGAAGATATCTTCCTTCTCTTGATCAGATCTTGGCCTTCACACTTGCTCCAGCTCTTCCCTTGCTCTTACTCTTCACTTGCTTTCACATTTATCTTGCACACACTCAACACTCGCTCTCCTTCACAATGCTACTCTCAACTCTCACTTGCTTTTGCTTAAATAGATGAGAAAGGGGAGGAGTTATAAAACGAATTCATACCTTGAGCCAATAATAGGAGAATTGAATTCCATAAGGGAGGAGTTACTTGAGGATAAGTGTAACTCATCCCAAGAATAAAGAGAGAGGTACATTTCTTATCTTGGGGAGTTACAATTCAAATTAAGGAGAGAGAGAGTTGCACTTAGACATGAGTGAATATTTGGTGAGAGTTACAAATTGACTTGAATGACAAAGTTACAAGTGTTGATTTGGGGTAGCATCAGATGTGCTTTAGCCACAAAATTTGGTGGAGAGGTTAGGGCACATGAGATCTCCAATACGCAGAAAGGGTTTGGGCAGATTCTAAACAGTTTGGGAGATATGAAAATAATTAATATTTTTAATGGAGTCTCTAAGTCTAAACTTAGGAAAATTAAAATATTAATTTGAATTAATATAAAACTGTGTTAGAAGGGTTCAAAAGACATGGATCAAGCCAGATCTAATTTTAGCCGTCAATTAGGGACTTAATCTTGGCTGTTGATATGTCAACAAGAAAAGTATAAGAGGAGGCTTGAGGGTTACTTGGAGAAAACACTAGAGTGATTAGTCATTCTCTAGAGCGGGGTTTGCTAAGAGAGATAGAATCAATGATCAGTTGCAGCGAGGGGCAGTGAGTACGAGGCAGAGAGGCAGGGACAATGCCAAGAGACTAGTGCAGAAGCAAAGAGAGGCAGACGCAAAGCCTGAGGGAGCCACACAAAAGCAGCAGAGACTGCGCAGAGCTAGAAGGGCCTGCATCATCCATGCAGAGGCTGCAGGAGTGAAGCAGAGAGCTAGAGAGGTTGCGTAGAGCCTCAATAGGCTGACGCAAAGGGTTTCAGGTTGACATAGAGGCCAGCAGGGCCGATGTTGAGCTTCAGATTGTGCTGGACAGGGATTTTGTGGAGTAGGCTTTCTGAATACCTATTTCCAAAGAGAGGTATTGCTGCCAGATTTTTTATCTTTGTCGGGTTAGCCAGTTTGGCACCCAGTGTACTTAGAAAAGCGCTGCTTAATAATAAAATCCTTAGATAGTTGCATCGGTTTTCTCGCATTGGGTTTTTCTGGGGACATTAGTCCAAAAATAACGGTGTCATTTGTGTGCTTGTTTCTGTTTCCTTCAGTTGATGATCTGTAATATGTTGAGCATGCACTTGTATTTATTTCTAGTGTTTACATGGTAAATAACTTGTTAACTAACAGAACAAGTAGGTAGGAATAAATCAGTAAAGTGCATGGAGGGTTTCTAACTGGTAGACTTAGAAACTTCAACAATAAGTGCATTAATTGAGGAGTTACATTTTTGTAACACATTGAATTAGTGAGGGAGAGGTACATTCTCTTAAGTGTGGAGTTATTATGTTATTCCAAGATAGAGGTTGGATTTGAAGTAAGAGATTCTCAATTTAATTTACTTATTCCATGAAAGAATTCATTTTTATTAATCCATCTAAGGTTTCGACTTTAGACTATTTTATAAATAATAGTATTATAATAACAATAATACTAGTAAGGATAAGAATATTAATTTTTGACTTGTATAATCTTGATTGATTTGATTATAAAGTGGATTCCATATGTCAAGATCATCCTTCATCATTTAGACATGACTTTTTATTTTTGGAAAGTCACTTCCAAATTGAGATGTGACTTACTATTTTTGGAAAGTCATATTAGAATTGTCAAAAATGAAATTTTATTATAGGTGGTTCAAACATAACTGAAATATATGATTTCTTCTAGGAGAAATTCATCCCTTAGCTGCCAAATTTTAACACTCATGAAGAAAAGGACTCTAGCTCATCAATGTAGATCTGAAAGAGGGGTTGATGAGAGGGGGCACCCTAGTGTTACCCCAATGGTACTCTGGATGAAGTTGGAAAGGCCGTGTGCCATCTTGAGGCATCCCAAAACTAACTCTGATAGTCTCATGATGGCTGCTAGTAGGGCCTCAGATATGCAAATGTTGCAGTCTCTGGAATAATATCTTCTGTGGGACTGTCAACCTAGGAGTCTCTAGAAGAATCTAATCGTGTCAACAAATTAAATTGCTACATTTGGTTTGTATTCCTATCCATTTGCAATGCTTTTCCAATGCTCCTTTGTTGGTGTTTTTTTTTCTGCAATAAGTACAACTATACCTTTCATCTTCAGTGATTTATGTTACAATTCCAATGGACTCTTATTTTGTCACTGCAGATAAACAAGCTTTTTCTTGAACTTGTTTTTCCTACTCGCCGAAAGGAAATTTTGGCTCTCAACCTTGAATATCTTTTTCATGTCTTCTTTTGCATAGTATGGAAATTGTGCAATGTTAGTAGGGTCTCAGATATTCAAATGTTGCAGAGTCTTTGGAATAATACCTTCCGTGGGACTGTCAACCTAGGAGTCTCTAGAAGAATCTAATACTGGCAAAAAATTAAATTGCCACATTTGCTTTGTTGGCCAATGCATTTATAATGTTTTTCCAATGCTCCTTTGTTGGTGTTCTTTTTTCTGCAATAACTGCAACTATACCTTTCTTCTTTATTGATTTATGTTTCAACTCCAATGGACTCTTATTTTGTCACTGCAGATAAACAAGCTTTTTCTTGAACTTTTTCTTCCTACTTGCTGAAAGGAAATTTTGGTTGTCAACCTTGAATATTTCTATATGTCTTCTTTTGCGTAGTATGGCAATTATGCAATGTTAATTTGGGCTCTCTTATGAGTAAAGTGACCAGGCTTTATTAAGAATTGGGTAGGCATCCAAGAAAGGTGATGACTGCAGGTGAATCTTGAGTTGGTGCCTCAACCGCTGCTAGATGCTCTAACAAATTTTAATGGTGATTGATGTGCTTGGTCACATCTTATTATGGCTATCTTTCTTTTGGGAAAATTTCCTTGGATACATCTTATGGTGAGAGCTTGACGTGCATACATGTTAAAACAACTTTAGATTTGAAGTGATTGATGTGCTTGGCCACATATTATGGTTGTCACCTTTATTTGAAAAACTCCCTCAGATATTTCTCATGGTGACAGCTTGATTTCATAGATGTTAGCACTGTGCAATGTTAATTTGGACTCTCTCTCAAGTAAGTGACCAGACTTTTATTAGAGTTGGGTAGGCATCCAAGCAAGGTGATGACTGCAGGTCCATCTTGAATTGGTGCCTCCACTGCTGTTAGCTGCTCTAACAAGTTTTTAAAGTGGTTGATGTGCTTGGCCAATCTTATGATATCCATGTTTCCTTTGGGAAAACCTCCTCAGATATATCTTATGGTAACAGCTTGATATGCACACATGTTAAACAACTTGAGATTTGAAGTGATTGATGTGCTTGGCCACATGTTATGACCGTCATCTTTATTTGAAAAACTTCCTCAGATTTTTCTGACAGTGCGGCTTGAATTTCATACTTGTTACCCAGCGTACCCCATACTTTCTGTATTATTTGTCACTATAATATTAGTCACTTGATTATCACCAATTCTCCAAACACTGTGAGGAAGAGCCTGGAATTTTTGAATTTCTCGCTCAAACAAATATATATCTATATGAAAAATTAGGGTCCTGCACTCCCTATTCCTAATTCTGGACAGCTGCTGCTCCTGCACCTGAAACTTCTTCTGATACCACTTGGCACCTATGGTTCATGTAACCTTGGTTATTTCTGTTCAAGTAGATGTCAATTTGTTATGACATCCCCTGAGGAGGTTGTTGAAGTAAATTGTTTGTATCCTTATCCCAGTGTAGACTCTAGAGGGTGCCCACTTCCTTGTTTTTTGGTTTAAGGCATCCAACTCAAGATCTCCTCTTAGCTCGTGGTCCAAACAGCCACTTTGTGGTATGTGTTATTCTATCTTTTTCTGCCAGAAGGGAATCTCTGTTCTGTCTTGCCTCTTTTTTGAGTATTCCTTTGTTTTGTTTTTAAGAAGGTTGCTTATATATTTCCTTTTCTTTTGGGGGAATTGGACTGCATGAAACTATTGTTGGGCTTGTTGGAGGCAATTCTCAATATCGGAAATGCCATATTTTTTCATACAGATATTAGCTTCTAAATTTAAAAGGAGTGAGGTAACATTAAAGCTTAAATCTTAAAAGTTACATGTTTGTGGGTATGATTAGGGCATATTGGGATTATAGTGCTACCACTTAGGCATATGAAATATGGCTCATCTCAAAGGAAGAAACAAATAGATAATATATTTAGATCAGCTACAGGTTAATGAAAGTCATATTAAGTTAATGAATTTACTTTGCTTGTAGCTACTGCCTTATCAAGAGAATCCCCGCAAGCTTAATAATATCTGTTTTTAAAGGTGTAGAGGTCTTTCACTTGAGTGCTATATTTAGAATGTAACCTTTTGGAATCAGTTTACGGGTCATCTTCACCGTTTGCTGATAGTTCTATCACTTTTCAACAAAAACACGAAGAGCATTATAGGAAAAATTATACTTAGCTACTGTATGCAGTCTAGAATCTAGTGGAGCAGATTTTATCTTTACAGAAATGTTAAGAGGCTGCGAGTCGAGGAATTTAGTAAATATCATATTTCTTGGACTACCGATTTGTCACTAAGACTAGCTTTCAAAACTAACACCAATTGAATAGTGGTACAATATGTGATCTTAAACCTATTGACTATTGACACTTGTACTCAACAAGATATTCTTTATTGATGCCTCACTCTTTGCAATCTCCAACCAATGTTGCCTTGCAAAGTTGCCATCAAATCGACATTAGGAGCAAAGAAACACAGCCTGTTTATGTTGTATTTGTTCAGGTTGTGGTGATGTCCCTTCAAAGTTATGTACACTTTCATGTACTAACGATGGGGAATGGTGTTGATCTCGGTCTTCATATTGTAATGTAATTTCATCGTTCATTATTATCATCATTTTATTTTTGGTCAAAACATGTTCTTCATGCTTATAGAGTCAAAAGAGTCAAAAAGAATTTATTATGAGTAAAAAATAAATGTATTTGAGAAGTCCAATTTGGACTTTTTGTAAAGAAAAGAAAAATAATTTCTATTTGAAGTCAAAGAGTCAACACAGACCAAGTCGGCCTATGTGGCAGCAATTTGACCCTCTTGGACAGCTATAAATACAAGTCAACTTGACCTCTTGGAAGTTCATTCATTCACTGATCACATCACATTGATTTCTGTGCAAAACATGAAGACAAGACAACCGAAGTCAAAGGAGAGAGAAGATGAGTTTTCTGAGGCTATTTCTATTTATGGGGCTGAAATTCGGCCTATATTCCGGGACTGGAATTTTCTGTGGTTTGACCAGATTTCAGAGAGTTTGACTAGTGTTGACTTTGACTTGATTGGAGACTTGGAGGAGGGTTGACTTGGATCTTTGTGGCAGTGTTTTGATCTTGGTCTTGGTCTTGGTCTTGGATATCTCATTTTTATCTGATTCTAATATTCTATAAAATAATTATTGTTGGGTTTTCCTCCTTGTAGCCTAATTTCTGGTGTTCTTTGTCTCTTTGTGATCTTTATGGTTTGAACTTTGAAGTTTTGTATAATTGCTTGATGAAAAAACCAAAAGATTAATAAGAAGACAGCTAACGTTCACAAGTAATTATCAAGAAAGAGGGATCAAGCATTAAACTATCTAGCACTTGGTTTCTCAACAAGGTAGCCATCTACTATTTTATCTTAGTGGATATCTCATTTTTATCTGATTCTATAATAGAATTACTGTCAAATTAATTGGAAAATTTGCTTACCTGTGTATTTGATTGAAGCTGCTATCTAAGTCTTCCCCTTGTCCTTCTTGTTTGGACATTGGTCTTCATACTAGTCGAATTTGTGACATGCAAAGCACTTGACTTTGGTCATGTCCTTCTTCTCTTCAACTGTTAAGGTACTCTTTTCTCCTGTGCTCTTCTTCCCCATGCCTTTCCTTGCCCGACTAGCAAGGGCAGGGTTCTCATCATCACCTTTAAAGTGGCTACCATGAAGAGACTCCTCGAATCTCCTCCTATATGAAGTCATCCCATAACCTCTACCAATTATGTAGGTGTTCACATGTTATGATTCCTTTGGAAAATTTTTCCTAGTGTTCGGAAAACCCATTGAGGGCTATCCTCACTAACTCTACATTTGACACAACCTCTCCAATTGTAGTGAACTTGTCTCAAACCTATGTGACCCTGGTGATATATGTAGTATCTGACTGGGACATCTTGGTGTTTCTCAGCGTCTCCTTCGACACTATTTTCCTATATGCGTTGTCACTTTGATAGTCAAGACCTCCCACATTTCCATGGCATATTTCTTTTTGGAAAGACGAGGGATCACATGATCCTTCACCCCTTCTATAATGATTCTCCTAGCTTTCACATCCTTTTTGTTATGGATGGCCATTTGTGCAACATTGATAGGAGGGACAAGTTGTAGATCTGCAAACTCCCAAATCCCATTTTCCGTCAACACTAATGCTATTGTCTTCTTTCAAGGGCTGTAGTTTGATGCACCCTCCAACTATTCTTCAAACCTTAACCTTGTTGCAACGATCCTTACAAACCTCCAAATCAAATGCTCAAAATGTTAGACTTTTTAGAACCCAACACCTGGTATTCGGCTCCTAGCAATTAATAAGCAGAATGAATATACGACCAGATTCCTAACACAAAAAATATAGCAGAAGCAAAAATTATTCTATCTAAATTACATACACAAACATATTTCTGCCAAATCACTAGTTCTTCATCAGTAAATTAATCACGAAACCATAATGGCCCAGTTGAGAAAATACGAGACTGATCACCAACCTCGCTGCACTTACTCGGACCCACCACATGCTCATTGAGAATCCTCTCTCAATATTTTGCTAATGTTATGTGTCTTAGCACCTCACATTAGGCTCAATTTATAACTTTCCTAGGCTAAGATTGACGACCAAAATTAGCTCGTCAATTGAAGATAAATGACATTACTTTAGTCAACTATCCTATCTTTAGCTTTCTCTACTTTAACTCAAGTACAAGTCATCATATAGCTTACCTTACATGAACACTACATCAACTTGCGTGCAATTCACTTGCACTCTTTGTCGAATGCAAGCAAATCAAGGCCCTTCTAGTTTAGACACAAGACTAAACGTACCTATCAGGCTACAAAGCTCAACACTCCCTCTTAGCGAGGGAGGTACTTTTGGAAGAACTCCTCCACTTGAATTCGTCTCCAAGCCCATCTCACTACTTGTAGTTTCTCCCTTTGACACTGAAGCTTGCCCTGCTACCTGATTTGAAACTTGAGTTGAGAACCGGTCACATCCTACCATGCTCCTAGGATCTTGCTATTGAGCATCCATCAAAGGCATATCATACAAACTAAGGTTATTGTCAATACTTGAAGAATCACTCTTGCTCACCACCTGCTCCCTCACAGAAGCTAACGCTGATCTTGTATCTAATATCCCCTTGGATAAACCCGCAGGTTGCCCCAACAACCTGTATGATTACCCTTGTCTAATGTCAAGCACTACAACTGCATCCAAGGTTACTCTCTTTGAATACAGAAGCAATTGTCCATCTCAGAACAAAACTGTATATCCAACATCCTCCAAGGCTAACACTGAGAGCACATGTACCATCAAACCTGAAACAAATAACATCCCTGTCATCCCTAGAAATCCTCCTAACTCTAGTTGGAATCTGACACATCCAACCCCCTTCATTGCATGCGTGGTACTAGCTCCACTAAACACATTGTTGTCTGAGCTTGTCTCTGAAATACTGCGGAACATTGACCTCATCCCCCTCATGTGACTGGATGTTCTACTATCCACTATCCATAACCCACTGCCCTCATACAAAATAGTACTACTGTCAGAAACAACCACCTGATCCTCCTCTTTCTTGTTCTTGTGTGGACATTGTTTTGCATAGTGACCAATCTTGTGACACGCAAAGCACTTCACTTTCCTCATGTCCTTCGCGAAAGCAGATCCCCCACTTCCCTTTACTTTACCTTTGCCCTTTCCAGTAAGAATGAAATTCTCCTCATCATTCTTTCCATCATGTTGGCTTGCAGTCTTGGAATGTATCCTTGTCTCCTTCTGTATGAGGTCACCCCACAATCTATCCCAACTGGACATATTCTCCCGTTCGACGATCCCATCGACAAAGACATCCCACTTCGGAGGAAATCCACTTAAGGCTGATCTAACCAACTCTTCACTATTAATCGTTTTCTTCGTTGCTGCCAAATCTTCTCTAATATGAGTGATCCTGGTTATGTATGATGCAATTGTGTGAGTTTCAAACATCTTGGTGTTTCTCAATTTCTCCTTCAACACCATCTTCCTGTTTTGGTTTGTACTATGGTACATCTTGGTTGAGGATGTCCACAACTCATAGGCATACTTCTTCCTTGTCACATGTGGTATAACATGGTCTCTGATGGAGTTCGTGATTATTCTCTTGGCCTTCACATTTATTTTATTAAATGCAACTAAGGATCTGTAGGATTTTGGATTGCCTTCTCCACGATATCCCACAACTCCTCAAATAATAGAACAATTTGCTTCTTCCATGGACTATCAATCGTTTTCTTCACTGCTGCCAAATCTTCTCTAATATGAGTGATCTTGGTTATGTATGATGCAATTGTGTGAGTTTCAGACATCTTGGTGTTTCTCAATTTCTCCTTCAACGCCATAGTCCTGTTTTGGTTTGTACTCTGGTACATCTTGGTTAAGGATGCCCACACCTCATAGGTATACTTCTTCCTTGTCACATGAGGTATAACATGGTCTCCGATGGAGTTCGGGATTATTCTCTTGGCCTTCACGTTTATCTTATTCAATACAACTAAGGATCTATATGATTTTGGATTTCCTTCTCCACGATATCCCACAACTCCTATTCCTCAAATAATAGAACAATTTGCTCCTTCCATGGGTTAAAATTTCTTGCCCCGTCCAACCTGTCCTCGTAATGTAGTCTAACAACCATCCATATCAAATTGACCTTCAATAATTTTCTCATCCTCGGCATGTTGCCCATGCTTGTTCCCTAGACACTTCGAAGTATAACAATTTTTTATTTTTATTTTTATTTTTTTTGGTTTTCGGGTATTTTTAAAATTTATTTCTTTTGTCTAGGCAACTCTTTGCTCGGATTTCTACAAAAATCTTCTTCATTGCGCGATGATTGTTATGCTTCCATGTGCGACTCATTGAGTGGTTGTGGATTGAGGTTCTTATTCACTGGCGACAACTCTCGGTTCCCCTATCCCACACAAATTGGAGATTGTTCACTTGTACCTATTCCTTCGGCCTTTGTCGCATTTGCAGTTGATCGATCCTGCTGCTAGTCTGTGTTCTATGCATGTTTGCCCCTTGATCTGCTGCCACAAAGGTTGTTGACCTGTCGTATTTTTTTTGTTTATGGTTCGGTTGTTCGGTGGCTTCTTGCAATGTTCGCTATAGCAGCTAGTCTCTTGTCTACCACTATCGTTAGGTGCTTTTGCCCTCCTGAAGGATTATCGACCTATTAATCTCTTCCGCCCAATGGTTCTCTTGCGTTCTTGTCGACGACTATGTCTCAATGCTCGCCCCATTGCTGACACTTTTGTCCTCGACCTGGTTCGACTTTGCAACTTTCGCAGTCCTGTCAACCTCGCCCTTAATCTTGTGTGTTGGTTGTGTTGTCTTAGAGAATGTCTAGGAACCACGACAACTGCTCAGATCGGGGGCTGTCACCCTGATCCCCAATCTCTCCTTTTAAGCTATCTCCCTACAGCAGGCTAAGGGGGGTAGACCCTATGGAAAAATGGAATGAAGAACTAGTTGGGAACCAACCGGTTCGGGAGACATAGTGAAGCGATCAAGTACTTGATTAAGATTTAGCAAGACTTATAGGATTTGATTAGATTTTAAACGATTGATACCAGTGCCTTATGGAGTCAATGATCTTGCTAGGGAAATTAAAACCAAGTAATCGATTAGAAACTGCTGCTTAGATGATGACTATCTTATAAGAAATGCAGATCCTAAAGCTAATATGAGATGCAAGAATCTTGGTTAATTTTAGTGAAATGCCTATCTAAGTTTTAACCCTTCGATCTTTTCTATATTGAGCCTGATTTCGTAGTAATTGGTAGAAAGAAGATAAGGTGAAGCACACTAAGGTGTGATTAACGATACCTCTCCTGAAAATCTAACATACCCGGCCGGTGCCTTCGGCGGTGCAGAGAGCTGTGGCTCTGACGACTGCAAGGTCACCATTTTAAGTACTATTAAAAGCAGACTTCTCAAGAAAAGATGGATGGATACCTATCTCTCTATCGACCAAGCTTATGTTTGGAAGTAAATTTTATTTATGCAAAACTAATTTATATGAAAATGCACCAGATGATGAGAAGAAGTTAGACCCGAGGATTAGAAACACTTGTGTCGCAAAAGCCCTTAATCACCAAAATAAAATGTTCGCTTTATTGGATGAAGACTTAAAAATAAACCCCTGAAAATATTACAATTAAGCCACAAGCTTATTTCAAATATTTTTTGATACAATTATAGCTCAAAGAGAACAAAAAGTTCTTTGCAATCAATGTCAACAGATGCTCAAAAAATACTCAGTTTATGAAACAGAAGATGTGCATTTTATCACAATTCCACGACGGAGTACTTAATTTTCAGAAAATTAGTTTTTAGGACAACAGTAAGAAAAACTTTGACAGCAAAATGACAATGAAAACAGTAAGCTATCAATGATATCCTTATGCGAAATTTTTTCCGAAAAGTTTCCAAACTTGCCCATATGAATTATAAAAAAATTTCGGCCTGTTATGATGTGATTTCCAGAATTATATCAGATTTGATATACTTATTACAACCAACAATTAAAATATGAAATAAGCCTAATGGTGAATGTCCAACTCAAGAAATTAATTCCTTAATGTATTAGAGAACTTAGGAACTGATTTTAGCTAACCCACATGAAATTTTGCCACTCTTATATTTTAGACTTCAGAAACAGAAATATTCAGAGATAAGAGTGACCCAAAATGTGGATCTAAGCCAAACTCTTTATGCACATCAAACATAAATGACTTAATGCATTTAACAATTTTTAAGTTAATTTCAAACCACTTAGATGTGTTTTTCACCATTATTAGAAAGGTATATGACTACTGTAGAAAACAGTGAGGAAAAATATGGTTTAGAGATCAAACCCTTATGCTCGAGGCCTTGAAGATCACTTGCCCAAGTTGCCAAAAAAATTTCAATACTTGAAACACAAATTTTAACCAAATTTTATGCAAAAACCCACCAATGATTAGCTTCAGAAAATCAAATATTCAAATTAGAAATGGAGCAAGGGGAATTTAGGGCCAATGGGAGCTAGCACAGGGCCAATAGAACTAGCGTTGGGCTAGGAGAAGGCAAATCTGGGCTTAGGAGCCCCAAAACTTGAAACCCTTGCTCTGAAAAATTATTTTGCTTAAGATCTTTAGATTTTTTGCAAAATCTTTAATGGCTGGCCTTGCAAAAATATTTGGGACAAGATATTGCCCTCTAGGGCCTAGATCTGTCTCAAAACCCCCAGATCTGCTTGAAAAAATCTCGGATCTGAAAATTTTCTTAGTTGATTTCTCAGATCTATTCTTGCACACAATATTTGAACCCAGATCTTGTCCTCCGGTGTCTAGATCTAGCTAAGATTTGAAGATTTTCTTCGCTGATTTCTCAGATCTATTCTTGCACACAATCTTTGAGCCCAGATCTTGCCCTCCAGGGTCTAGATTTAGTCCAGATTTGAAGATTTTCTTGGTTGATTTTTCAGATCTATTCTTGCACAAGTGAAAAGAGAAAAATCCAATATCCAATATGTACAAAAATAGAGAAAATCCCAAAAACCCAAGTGTTAAAATTCAAAATTATGTTACAAAATTTTAGATCTAAACAAGTAAATAACAGATCTATACACATAATTTACAGATCTAGAGAAAAATCCAATACCTAATATGTACAAAAATAGAGAAAATCCAAAAAACAGTGTTAAAATTCAAAATTATGTTACAAAATTTCAGATCTACACAAGTAAATAACATATTTATACAAATAATTTACAGATCTATACAAATAATTTACAGATCTATCAGATCTAAGGAGTACGAGTCCAACTCCGCTCCCAGATCTGATAATCTAAGGCTCTTAGCAATTTTTTAAGAAAAATCCAATACCCAATATGTACAAAAATAGAGAAAATAAAAAAAACCCAAGTGTTAAAAATTCAAAATTATGTTACAAAATTTCAGATCTACACAAGTAAATAACATATTTATACAAATAATTTACAGATCTATACAAATAATTTACAGATCTATCAGATCTAAGGAGTACGAGTCCAACTCTGCTCCCAGTTCTGATAATCTAAGGCTCTTAGCAATTTTTTTAAGTTAATTTCAAACCACTTAGATGTATTTTTCATCACTATTAGAAAGGTATATGACTACCGTAAAAAACAGATGAAAAAGATGGTTTAGAGATCAAACCCTTAGGCCCTAGGCTTTGAAGATCACTTGCTCAAGTTGCCAAACAAATTTCAATACCTAAAACACAAATTTTAACCAAATTTTATGCAAGAATCCACCAATGATTAGCTTCAGAAAATCAAATATTCAAATCAGAAATGGAGCAAGGGGAATCTAGGGCCAATGTGAGCTAGCATTGGGCCAATAGAACTAGCGTCAGGCTAGGAGAAGGCAAATTTGGGCTTAGGAGCCCCAAAAATTGAAACCCTTGCTTTGAAAAAATTATTTTGCTTAAGATCTTTAGATTTATTGCAAAATCTTTAATGGCCAGCTTTGCAAAAATATTAATATTTGGAACAAGATATTGCCTTCTAGGGCCTAGATCTGTCTCAAAACCCCCGATCTGCTTGAAAAAATCTCAGATCTAAAAATTTTCTTGGCAGATTTCTCAGATCTATTCTTGCACACAATCTTTGAACCTAGATCTTGCCCTCCAGGGTCTAGATCTAGCTCAGATCTGAAGATTTTCTTGTTTGATTTCTCAGATTTATTATTGTACACAATCTTTGAGCCCGGATCTCGCCCTCTCGGATCTAGATCTAGCTCAGATCTAAAGATTTTTTTGGTTGATTTCTCAGATCTATCTCTGTACAAGTAAAAAGAGAAAAATCCAAAATATGTACAAAAATGAGAAAATCCCAAAAACCCAAGTGTTAAAATTCAAAATTATGTTACAAAATTTCAGACCTACACAGTAAATAATAGATCTATATAAATAATTTATAGATCTATATAAATAATTTACAGATATGATAGATCTGAGGAGTATGAGTCCAACTCCGCTCCAAGATCTGATAATCTAAGGCTTTTACTAGCCAGATCTATCAAAAAGTCCACAAAATATTTAAAAGATTTTGAAATTTTAGAGAGGTATTAGCCCAAAAACACCTTGCAGAAAAACCATTATCGTTAGATAAATCTTGAGGCTTATATGAAGTAGGCTCTTGAGAAAATATGTGTTGAGAGTTGGCTGGTGCAACCAAAGACTATCCCAAAACGCATAATGAGAGTCTGAGAGATCTTCTGCAAACACTAGATCAACTATAAAATCAAGTAGAGAAATAGAACAATAATAAAATTCTGAAGAAATAGAGATACATGCTACGTCAATCAAAATTAAAAATGTTACCATAGATCCAAGAAACTGAATAAACTACATGTATTCAAATTATTCTAAGAGAGCTATTGATTGATAGTTTTCACATATATTAAGTAGAAATTAAAACAATGTTAAAAATAAATTCATGCAGAGGAACACTACAGCATGTTGAAACCCCAAAGGCTTTTGCATTAATTCAAAAAAATATACAAGAGAGCTTGAGAGTTTAGTACATGATTCAAAGATCGGATGAATTGACTAACAAATGACTTCCTAGTTAAAGATAAATCCTCCAATGGCGTCCGAATGATCTTTGTTTTGATGAGGATCAATTTTTTTTTTAATCTCATTCGTCGAAATTTTAAATTATTGAGGAAATTCGAATTTTTCAATTAAATGCATTTTAATTAATTCAAAAATTCAAATTTTGAATTAATTTTCTCAAAATTTTGACTTTGACTTAACCCCAGGCTTCAAATCAGTGAAACAGGAATCGCCGATTTTGCAGATTAATCACGATTCATAATCTTCTTGTCGGTGAAAAGTCCCGATCCGAAACTCTACGAGTCAAATCGTGTTGACCGAGTTTGACTCGTGGTCAATGTGAGTTTGACTCGCGAGTCTGCCGATTTACTCGATTAATGCGACTTTGCCGATTTCCCGAGTCCCGCCAAGTTTCAGTTTAGGTTTATTGGGGTTTAGGTTGTCGTTATATCGGACCACCATCGATGCATAGACTCGCACAACCATTCCACTACGCCGCAGACTCGCACAGCTTCCACCATCGACGCGCAGACTCCAGAGCCATTCCAAACCATCAGAAGGTCAAGCATTATCTGAATACATGGAAAGGGATCAAAGGGCTCAAGGGATTCTTATGAAATCAATCAAAGGTCCCCTCATTCCCTATATAGCAGGATTGGAGACATCAAAAAGAGATATATGATAAGTTGGTAGAACTTTCTCTGAATATGCGATAAGAAAGGTCATATCACTTAATCTACACAAATTGAAGGTGTTAAAGGATGAAGGGATATCTTCATAAGATCTCAACTACAAGATTTGGGAGAGATGATTTCAAATAAGAAAATGATATCCTTGTTGGGTTGTGTTATATTTTTTCCATGATTAGATTCCCTAGTTAAACGAGGGGTTAGAGGGGGGCGGATAGCCCCCCTTTACGGGGTCTAGGGTAGTGCCTCGAGGATTTTTTTTTTTTGGACCCTATATTAGGTTGGGAGAACCTACCTATGGTTTTGGTCATGGTTTTCACACATGGTTTTGGATGCGATGGTTTTCGGTCCATGGTATTGGATGCTTTGACATGTATAAATATGTATTGTAACATTGAAAGGAATATAATGAAAAATCAATTTGGTAGTCTCGGTTTTAAGATCCAGGGAAAAATCTCTGCGTATATGTGTTATGCTCTCGCATTGTTTATTTTGTGTTTTAGAATTCGTATGCAAGTAATTTCTATACGGGGTTAAAACCTACAATCCTTTGTTCTAAATGCACAAACTAATGAACAAGGTAACAAATGCCTATGAAGATAAGAAAGCTATTCCATTCAACAACTTGTGGTTTTTATGCAAGACAGAAGAAGACAGGTTGAGGGCAAAAAGATGTTCAAACATTTGCTGGAAGGAAAGGGAAGTTTGGAAAATTTGGTCCAAGAAAAGGAAAGAACATAGCTAAGGTTCAATGCTATGAGCATTACAGGAAAAATTATCCTAAGCTTAAGAAGGGCAATAACAAGAAAGATAGAGAAGAAGTTTATTTCACCGAAGAAGTGGAGGAAGGTGAAAGAAAGGAAGTGCAAGGAAGAGGAAAATAATTAGAAGTAAGAGCTCATAGGATGTCTGGAACAAAATATATGACAATCAACTATGAAGGATATAGCTCTTGGGGTGACCTCATTAAAACCTCAAGTAACACTTACGGGAAAAAGGAAGAAGTCATCCAGGACAAGTCTCATCATACAACAGTCAAAAGGAAACATTTGCTGGATAGGGATATGCAAGATCCTCAAGATTCTCTGATGGAATCCTCATTGGATGGTTCACCAATCTAAAGAGGAAGCAAGTGTTTCATCAGGAACTCCAACTTGTGGAATTCATGGGATGATGTTATGATGACATAAGAGATGAAGCAAATCAAGGGGTTGAAGCAAGAAGTTTTTGAAAGAAGCCTAGATGACCTAAAGGTAAATGAGGTATGTATGCTTGTATTCAATACTATAAAATTCATGCTTGATTTTAGACTTTTGTGATCCATACTGATTTCGATAAATTCTTTCGGATTAATCACATCATGAGTTGTTGGTTGATGTTTTGAACCATCTAATGTGGTTCATCCTCAGAACAAAGGTGAGAAATCTAGGTGATCTCATTAAAGCTCAAGTGACACAAATGGGAAAAAGGAAGAAGTCGTCCAAGACAAGTCTCATCATACATCAGTGAAAAGGAAACATCTGCTGGGCAAGGATATGCAAGATCCTTAAGATTCTCTGATGGAGTCCTCATTGGATGGTTCACCAATCCAGAGAGGAAGCAAGTGTTTCATCAGGAACTCCAACTTGTGTAATTCATGGGATGATGTTATGATGACATAAGAGATGAAGCAAATCAAGGGGTTGAAGCAGGAAGTTGTTGAAAGAAGCCTAGATGACCTATAGGTAAATGAGGTATGTATGCTTGTATTCAATACTATAAAGTCATGCTTGATTTTAGACTTTTGTGATCCAGTCTGATTTTGATAAATTCTTTCTAATTAATCACATCATGAGTTGTTGGTCGACGTTTCGAACCATGTAATGTGGTTCATCCTCAGGACAAAGGTGAAAAATCCAGTCAGTCAGAATGTTTAAATAGCAAGGATGCATCTAGTTCCAGAGTTAGCCGCTAGGAAATCGCTGTTAGGAATTAGCCGTTAAATTCCTAACAACTATTTCCTAATGGCTAACTTTGGAACCTGATGCATCCTTGCTATTTAAACATTCTGACTCATTGCTTTTTTCACCTTTGTCTTGAGGATGAACCACATTAGATGGTTTGAAATGTCGACCAACAACTCATTATGTGATTAATCTGAAAGAATTTATCAGAACTATAAATTCATGTTGTATGGTTGCTGGTAACATGGATCACTGCTCTATTTTGAGAAGCATGATCTAAGGAAAGTAATCTTTTCCTATGAAAGGATGCACAAAGGCATGGGACACACTAGATGAAATCAACATAATATGTCCTCATATGGAATATGAGGTGACTGACAGTAATTAGAAGAACTTTGATTGGAAGTTCAAGCATGATCTAAGGAAAGTAATCTTTTCCTATGAAAGGATGCACAAAGGCATGGGACACACTAGATGAAATCAACATAATATGTCCTCATATGGAATATGAGGTGACTGACAGTAATTAGAAGAACTTTGATTGGAAGTTCCTGGGAATGTCATGTGTGAAGAAAGAAAGGAAGAGATCATAAACTACGCAACCATGGAAGAAGGCATTCAACATCTGAGAACTGAAAGATTTGACTATGATATCTCCCAAAAAGATATGAAGACTTTGATGGAAGTCTGGAAAAGATGGAGACTCTTGACAATATATATATATCTTTGGGAGATGTGTCAACATGTATGCAGGATGCCGATGCCTACAAGAAGATGTCATGATGAAAGATCATCACAAAGGTAATTTTGATTTAAGTGTTCATTTCTTATTTTTGAACAAATATTGGGTGGGCTTATGCAGGACTGCCAAGGGGATAACTGTGGATGTCTTCCAAGAAAACCATGTAGAAGGATGTAAGATCCTTTTGAAGAAGATAGCATGAAGAAGGCAGCATGACATGAAGCAAGGCCAGATGTAGATTGATGGATCACTTTCTGATGAAAGGAATGATGATATGACTGACTCATGGATGAAAGTGATGGATGGTTTGTGCCCTATGAAGAAGTCCCAAAAGATGAAGACTCCGTGACAAAGAAGAAATTCATGACATCGAAGGAAGGAGTTCTTCAAGCAGCTGACTGTCCAATCATCTCCACCTGAGGAGCTGCTGTAGGTCCCTAATTAAGAGGGAGCCTGGAAACAAGTTTTCTTACTTGGAAGAAACTTGGAAGCAAAAATTTTGAAGCCAAGAGGGAACTTAGGTACATTCCTTTATTGGAATAGATATGTCCTCCCTAGTTAAGAGGGTGATATAGACACATCATTTTGGTCTTCACTTGGGAAGACAGAATGGAGGGTTGGATAATCATCTGGCATCCAATGCTCTTTGAGGATGAGATAGGGCATCCAAGATAAGAGTAGTCTTAGAGGACCGGTATTCTTTGAGGATTGGGAATCCAAGATAAGAATAGTCCTAGTGGAACACACCTTGAGAACCCGCGTGGGGTATGTTCCAAGAGAGACAATGATAAGGGTGTCTATAAATCATTGGTCTCGCCAACATTGAGCTCAGATCTTGTGGAGAGATAGAGCTATTAGTCAAGGCCTTGCTATGTGACAACGCTGGTCGATATGATATAGATGGGTTATCAATCCGATCCTTCTTATGAGAAATTTTTCAGATTGAGAATGACCAAGTACCATTATGAATATCTCCCTAGTTAAGAGGGAGTGTTGAAAAGTGTAACTAGGTTTGGTCTTTGTAATGACTTGTAATTGTGATTTTTGTAAAGAAGAAAAATAAAATTATTATTGTAATGCTTGCTTAATGGGTTTCATGAGCAAGAGATTTTACTTTTAGATGGCTCCCATTGAGAGCCTTTAGGATTTGTCAAAAGGAGCCAATTCCATGTATGAATAACCCTTCTTGGGCATATTACAAATGTATATAAGTCTATAGGATTCTCAAATAGCCCTCCGAGACAAGCACTTGTTACTCCTCTTCAAGTTGGCCTCAAGACAAAGAGAAGACCTCATGTCGGCTCACCTAATGGAGATGCACCTATTCAGATTCACAGGTCAACTTATTTATATGGGACAATTACTATATACATGCGTCTAAGGTGTTCACATTTTAGACAGTCAAGGAGTTCAGATACCTCTGAAATTCGCGCGACAAAATACAAAGATAATTTCAGATATCTTTGTGATTCAGATAGGAAATTATAGTGACACATTTGGATCTTAGAGAAGAGAAGTTTTGGAGCTATGACATAGTCTACAAGCTCAAATTTCAGGGAAGACTGTCGTAACATGTTTTTGATCTCAGTTTTGGTGATCTCAGAGATAACTTCGTGACAATCTCGACATATAGACTAAGGATTGCAGTGGAGACAGTTCAGTGATACATCACAGTGATTCAGTGTTATCTCAGGCTCACAGATTCGATGCTGTCTTAGCTTTGGTGTTGCTATAGTGATCACATTTCGGTGACATTACAATGATGTGTTTCGGTGCTTGCTATGCTCAGATAGGAATTGATCTCAGTTCGTTTTTGTAACTATGTCTTAGTGCTAAGAAGGTCAAAGCGGAAGAGGAGTCAAGAAGAAGAAAAGATCAGAAGATAGTCAAGAGAACTAGTGTCTTGGTCTTGGAGTGGCTAATAGGTCAAGGGTCGTGGTCTTGGTATTCGTCAGTTGGAATTTCTATAAGAAGAATTTGTGCGGGTTTTCCTCTCAAAGAGTGAAAGGTTTTGGCCCTGGCTCATAGCCGACATTTTGTTTCTCTTGTCTATTTATGTTCATACATTGGTAGTTGTTTGATGAAGAAGACCACTAATTACTTAAGTAAAGAAGATCTTAATCTAAAGCTTTAAAAAGCACTCACAAGCAGTTACTAATGGAAGAGAATCACCTAATTCATGATGCCCTAGATTTCTCAACACTAATGTGATTCTCATCTCTTCTTGGCCGCAGACATTTCATAATTGTTTGAGTGAAGGAGTTTCTTTCTAGCTATTAAGACTTGAAGCAAAAGCACTCCAAGTAGGTGGCAATCCCAATAATGCAGTAATCACTAGCCCTTTTTTCGGTACAATCTCATCTATGGCTTGAAGGTCATCTCTAATTGTAGCTATCCTCACAAAGAAGGAAGCCACAGTGTCATCTTTTGTCATTTTGGTAGTCCTTAGTTCATTATTAAGACTTGCTACTTGACCGATGTTCTTGATAGTGAACAATTTTGATAAGGCTTCATACATTTCTTGAGCATGGTCTATGTTCGAAATGTATGGGACAAGATTCTCCTTTATGCCTTCTACCATTAGTGTCATAGCCAATATTTCCGACTCTCTAAACTTCACTTTATCTGCATCACTAGATCCTTCAGTAGGTTTCTTCAATTTTCCTTTGACCAAATCCAAGACTTGTTTTTTTTTCTCTGTAACATGTAATTCTATTAACTGGAAATCAAAATATTTTTACATAAGTTGGCGGCTGCAAGGGCAGAAGCCCGCAAGCCTTTCACATTACAAAACTGCCCCATTACTGTAGAAATCGGGGAGAATCAGAGACATACAACCAATTATATTGGCTTTACAAGCATACCGAGAGTGATGAACAAGAAGATAAATAGAGAAACAAAACTGATAGCTCGGGTCCAAGAAACGAACAGACGCCGCGTCGATGAGAGACCCAAAACTGGAATTGGTGCTGTCAAGCTGAGTCCTAGCCAAAATTCCTGGGCAATGCTCCTAGAGCATCCACCAAAGAACCAAAAAGAACAAACCACATTGCCAATTATTCATTTTTCTCAGCTTCCCCTTGTGTCTCCTCGGCCTCCAGACACGCATCGTCCTGACTGAGTAGCTCTTTATCACCCAACACGTTGCCTTCTGGCACCTTGTCGGTGGTTCCAACATCGGTCTCCACTTCAAAATGATCACAATCAACCAGGGGAGGGATTATGGAGGGCAAATTGACCTAGATAACCGGTTCAGTCTCCCTTTTTACACCCATAGAATTCTTGGCAGAGGAGCGCTCACTACTGTGAGAAGAATTGGGGTCAATGCAGGAGAGAGGGGCAACCTAGTTAACTTCTTCAGACATGATAATGGTAATCTGGGCGGAAATCAGAGGCCTATTCAAGTTACTCTAGAATTTGAAATGGGTGGACTGAAAGGCACTGTTAGGAATCGGTTGGCGAGAAGGATTGCTGGGAGGAGGATCCTCAGGAGAGGAGGAAAGGTTGATGGTTGTGAGCACAGGGTTGGGCGGAGGACGAGCAGAGGGACGCTTGCTGCTGCCAGGTCGATCACCCGAACGGGTTCGTTTCCCTGGACGCTTCATGTTACTAACAGACACCGAAAACCCAAAAGAACGGATCCTAAACCCAAAAGAGTGCCTCAGATGAACCGTAGGCTCGAGAGAATAAACAGAGGAGGCTCGAGACCGAGAAACAGAACAAATGTAATTGATGTTGCAATGAATAAACCACTTACCCCAGGCCACTGAAGGATTTCTGCTGTGCAGCATGCAGGTAGAATGGAGGTGTTGCAAATTCAAACCCGAACAGGCTCGAATTTCACCTCTGAAACCAGACGCATTCTCACCTTCGCATCCTATCTGCAGAACAAACTGAGCACCAGACGCCTGAACCCAGGAAGTGGAGAAAACTACGGGGAGCTCCATGTAAATAACCCACAACAGGCGGCTTCGGGCTTCGACCTTCATTAATGGCGCCGGCCTGCTCCAGCCTACGGCCATAAAAACATTCTTCCCACCATCAGACGAGATCTGGGGCTCCACGCTGCGAAGTAGGTGGCAGTACTAGGGGCGTTTAATATGCATGAATGCCATTTATGGCTAGGACGGCACCCGGATCCGGGAAAATCCAAGACTTGTTCTTTTCAAGAATGAGATCAATTATTTTCTTCCATCACCTGTAATTTGATGCTCCTTCTAATTTGTTCTCAACCTTTATTGTGTTAGACATTGTCCTTGAAGTTAGTAAGCTTCTTTCCTTATAAGATCTCCTTATATGATTCCTTTCTCAACCTTTTGAGGTTTCTTAAACTTCTTTCAGTAGATTTTCAAACTGCGTTTTCCCTTCTTCACCTCACCTTTGATACCATGTTAGAAAATCAGAAAGGCAAAAATATTTTCTTTATATAGATAATTACTTGTGACTCTTTTATCTTTATGTTCTTCTTTTATCTTTTAGTTCATCAAGCAATTACCAAAACAATAGCACAAAAATCATAGACACTAGATATAGCACAAAAATCATAGACACTAGGAAAAACCCTTATCTAGTGGAAAACCCAGTCAACAACTCTTCCTTAATAATTTCTTGATATAATCCAAGACTCTTGACCTAGACACAAACTTCCTCCACACTGAAGTCAACCCTTTCTTCCTTCTTGCAGATAATAACCTTTCAATAGCGACTTCAACCTAGCAACAAGAACTTGCAACAACAACTTCGACCCAACAACTGGCAGCAATAGCAACAACAACAACTTCGGCTTGACAAGAGAGACTTTGATGTCCTAGAGGAATCCACACGAGAGAGAGATAGATAGCCCAAAATTCTGATTCTCTTTTTCTTCCTCTTTTTCCAACTTCGCACTCCTTCAACTTCCTTTCTTATTTCACACTTTTCTAGCTGGATATCGAACTTGTGTAAGAGAGAGTGAATGCTCCAAATGAATTTGAACTGCTTGTATATATAGGCTTCTGGTGAGGTCAAATTATCTAGATTGATGCCGACTTGATCTCTTTGAGGCCGACTTGGTGTTGAGGGAACAAATAACCTTTTTGACTCAATATTAATTCTTTTTACATGATTCAAAAGTCCAAGAAGGGTCTCTATGGACAATGACTCTAATGACTCAGAATAAATCCTAGAAGTCCTCAAAGGGGACTTTCACCTAAAACAAGATGACCCAGGCATGAAACCCATGCTTTAATAAGTCATAATAATAATAATAAATTTCTTTTTCATAAGTACATTTCATTGTGACTCATACAATTATGAAGACCAACCTATTTACATTCTTCAACAGGCTCGACTGTGTCATTGTGTCTTGGGTCAGCTCGCTGGTTGTTGGTGAGCGGTCGACTTGGCTGGAAGTTGAGTGGCAACTCAATCTGTTATGGTTGTTGGGTCAACCTATTGACCATCCAGTTGGTTAAACCCTTTTTATTTTGAAAAAAATAGCCTTGTCCCGTCCTTTTTTTTTTTTTTACTTTTGTTTGTGTAAAAACAATGGCTTGTTAAAAAAATTTTCTTGGCCCAAAAAGAAATCTTGTTGCCCTTTAAATTTTTTCCGTTTGTATGATTTGAGTCAACTTGGCTTTGGCGATCCAATATGAACCTGACTTCCTGCGATTTTGAGATTAATTCAGAGTTTCCTGCGATTTTGAGATTAATTCAGAGTTTCGGCTCTGATACCATGTTAGACTTTTCAAAACCCAACACTCGGTATTCGATTCCTAGCAATTAATAAGAGAAACGAATACATGGTCGGGTTCCTAACACAAATATAGTAGAAGCAAAAATTACTTGATCTTAATCACACACACATAATCAGATTTTTGTCTAATCACCAGTTCTTCATTAATAAATTAATCATAGAACTTACTTGGGCTCCCGTGGGCCGTACCAAGGATGATGGCCAAGCTGAGAGAATACAATACTGATCATCAGCCTTGCTGCACTTTCTCGGACCCAACATACGCTCACTGAGAATCCTCTCTCAATCTTGTGCTAATGTTATGAGTTTTAACACCTCACATTAGGCTCAATTTATAACTTTCCTAAGCTAAGATTGACGACCAAAATTAACGTTTAAGTTAACTGAAGATAAGTGACATTACTTTAGTTAACTATCCTATCTTTAGCTTTCTCTACTTTAGCTCAAGTACAAGTCATAAATTTAACTTTCCTTGCATGCACATCACATCAACGTGCATGCAACTCACTTGCACACTCTGTATGTTGAAAGCAAGCTCCTAACGAGGCACATCAAGGTCCTAGTCAAGGCACAAGTCTAGAAGTACCTATCGAGCTACAAGGCTCTTCACAAAACCCCATAAAATATACTGCCAGAAAAATTAATAGTTTGATGTTATAAACCCTTATGGCAAATTGATCTTCCCCTTAGTTTATAGTGCTGTCAAACCATGTTTTTTTTGTTTGCTAGGTTATGCGAGTACTAAGATGATTGGCACTGACTTGAGTTGTTGTGACCTAGGGGGATTTAAGTAGTCAAAATCTCCTAGGGATTGCACCCGGCTTGGGCCACACTAGCCCTTAGCATGGCTGAATTTTTGGCCACGAAGTTTCGAGTCGATGACCTTCACAACATGAAGTACCTTAACATAACACCTTGTCACCGTCTGCTCTATGCCTTGTGGGCTAGTGCTGTGATACCATGTTTGATTTATTTTTCGTTAACAATTTATTTATGTCCAAAAGATATTTTTGCTCAATAAAATTCTCAAAACACTTAGAAAATAAATGCACTAGTATTTTTAACTTCATAAATAACATTATAGCAAAATTAAAATAGAAAAAAAAAAATATTCTTCACTTTATCAAATTTGGAAACTTAGGGTCTTGATTCACAATGTACATAGAAAATACAACAGAATTGGAACTTGGAATTTGGCCCCTAGAGAAATTCGGTCCTCTGAAAATTCATCCCCACTTGAAAAACTCGGTCCTAGAAAACTTGGCTCCTTCTACAAATAAACCTCTTCCTTCTCCACCTGTACAACCTCTTGCATACTAGGAAACTCAACCTCTTCGCAATTTGTATCTCCTCCAATAACTCGACCTCCTCCTCGTCAAGCTCGACCTCCTTGAATTTCACTCCTAAAAATTCCTTGCTGCACACTTTTCCCTTCTCTTCAGTGTTTGATTCTTTCATTGAGAAAATTTCTCTCTTAATCACAATGTGTCTTTCACCTCTCCCTTAGGCTTATTTTATAATATCATTAAGCTTTATCCTTAACCCTAATCTCCTAAGTGATAAATGGATATGATTAGGTCTTAAATCTCACTTGACACCAATGATAGAGATTAGATCTAAGTCACTTAAATAATTAACTTATTTATCCTTAAAAACATGGCAAAATAGTCAACATTAATTAATTAAATAATGAATTTTATTTTCCTTAAGTTACACTTAGGATCATAATAATCACTCACTCCTCATGAGAAAGCACCTAAAGGGGCAATCTGACATCTTGCATGCTAGACACCGAGCGTATGTATAAGCACTTGTCCGAGCTCATAACATCAGCAACACATGAATTGGTTGTGGTAACATGTACAAATTACACCAATAATTCCATCAACCCCCTTTTGCGCTGAACACGGGGGCATAACGAGAAATCACTACAATACAAGATTACAAAATTTACCTCCTCCTTTATTGTTGAGTAGAGGACCAAATCGCCTCCCTTCACTTTGCTCTTTCATAAGACCATCAAGATCACCAATGTTGAACACTAACCTCTAGAGACATTTAGGTGGGAGACACTCTAGTTTAGTAGGCACATTAGGACAGTGAGTAATTGCCCGTGGTGGAGTAAAATCCTAGTGCTGAAATGGGCTAGCAAGAAAATTAGTTGCATTGGATTCATCTTGAAAATAGTTAGCAATTCGTGCAAGAAGGGCTCGAGGTGGAGGAAAAGCCTCTTGATTGCATGTGGATGAACCAACAAGTAATTTTGCGATGTTAACAAAGGCATAGATAACCCATGTAGGTATAGGCCATGACCTATTTGAAGGAATAGCAATTGGTGTAGGGGAATCATGCAAAGTGTCCTTGTCATCATTGGGTAATTGTTTGCATTTTCAGGAGCATTAGTGACATGAGGAGGACAAGCTAGTGATATGAGCATCCTTATTTTCCACATGAGGAATGGATGTGCCACTAGAAAGTGTGCTGAAAAGGGAAGACACATTTCAGTAGGAAGACTGGACGAATGGGTCCATATTAGCCTTAAGAGTCCACTCGATTATTGTAGGAGTACTTAAGAAAGAAGTCATAGAAATAGAGGGAGGAGGTTTGCACAATGGTGAGAAGCAGCATGATCCATGGAAGCACAATGAGATCCATTTGAAGAATCTTTTGAAAGAAGTAATAAGAGAGTATCATGAGTAGTATCCTTGTGTAAAAAAATAACCACTCTATATTTATTCACTCTGTGAGTGGTTGGATCATAAAGTAGTATCATTGAAAAGTTTCATTGTAGCCAACCATAGAGTAGTAGGAGTTTGTAGATGCTGATGTGTTTTGTCTTTCATTAGAAGCATGGACCCATGCACCAAATCCAAAATTTTGAAATGTGAGTTAGGAGGTTTGTTTCTGTACCAATTCTTAGAAAGCGCCATACATGTGATGATACAAGTAGGTGTGCTATTGATGATATGGGTTGTGCACAATTGTCTTTCCTTTGAATAAAGGCTTGATTTTCTTGTGAAGCATGGAACGAGTTGCCTCCATGATAACCCTCTTCTTTTGTTCTGCTACTCCATTTTGCTGTGGGGTGTGAGGAAGGTTCTCTGAGAAGAGATGTCTTGAGATATGAGAAATAACTAAAAAGCATTGCCAATATATATATCTTTGGCATCATTGTTGAAACACCTGATATTCTTGTTGCTTTGATTCTTCACAAGAGTTTTGAATTCTTTGAACTTTTCAAATACCTAATTCTTAGATTTAGTGATCTATATTTGAACAAAGTGGGAAAACTCATCAAAGAAGGTGAGGAAGCATTTAGCTCCCCCAATAGTAGATGTAGCCACAAGATCACAAATATCAATACAAGTTAGTGCAAGACGTTGAAAATCTTTGCCTCACTTTATTCTTAGGATAGGACTCTTGATGATGGATCCTCATTACACGTCCTTTACAAACACCAATGGGTGATTCAATTTGTTGAAGGTCATCAACGATTAGAAGATGACTCTTATGTCACAAAGAGCTAAAATTGGTATGATTGAGACATTAGTGCCATAGCATATTGGTGTTATTTGTTTTAGCCACCATATCGACAAACCCTTTTCTTTGTGAGGAAGAGAGAGTCTTCCCTAGCTTGTACATATAATCAAATTTGTCAGAATATCTCAAGGTGACCAATTTGAAATTATTAATGTTTTTTACAATCAATTGACATTTTTTGGACAAAAGAGAGACTAGTTGATCCAGGTGGCTCTAGACACAGGCAGAAGTCCTTGAGGACTTAGAAAGGGTCAAAATTCAAAGTGGTCAGATTGCTCTGAAATCAGCACCAGATCGAAGTGCTCATCGCCCGGATTCCAACGGTGCGAACGACACTGAAATCTGAGCTCGTATGAGGGAGAAAAAGCCAGTCAAAGTTGCCATGTGGGCTAGGTTTAATGGTCCTACAAATTCACCTGGTTCCAGACATGGAATTTGGCTCTCGGGCAGGCAAATTTGTTGGATACTTAATTTGTCTATTATCCCTTATATTAGACAAAATCCAAAAAAATCTTATTGTTATAAAAAAATAAAAAAATAATATAAAACAGGTGGCGCGCCATGACCCTCGCCACCATCCCAAACCATAATATATTTTTTTATTAAAATAGGTTGGCGGCCATGATCCCGCTGGACCTCCAACCACCATATATTAAAAAAAAAGAAGCATTAATTAAAAGTGGGCCGACAGGCCGTGACCCTTGTCGGCCCAAACCACCGTAAACATTATGTATAGGTGTTGGGTGGGCCACCTCCGGTAGACCCGGTCGACACTCACCTCCTCTTGCCATTTGTTGAACCGAGGGTGGCGGGGCTTGAACCCGCCCGACCGGTGTGGTCGGCCCACCTCCTGGGCACCCTCACACCAAACACCACGACACCAACGGTCATAAAAAACCACCACCATAACTAAATCATAACTGCGCCAATTTTATAATAACAAAAAATTAACCGTTTCGTGTATTTTTGGTGGGGGGCGGGATTTGATCCCCCAACCTCCCGCCTTTGGTGCCAATGCCCAACCGCTCTGCCACATGTGGCTTATTGAAAAGTCCGTTGCCCATTTGTATAAAAATCCATCCATGCTTTTTCATTTGCACGGAGAAGGACAGAATGGAGAACGAGAGAAAATGGTGGAGAATTCAGAGGCAGAACCATGAGCCATGGAACCAGGAGCGAAACCCTGACACAGATGCCGAGGCAGAACCTTGACATGATTTTCGAGACAATTTTTAATGAATTACAGGTGGAACCATGAGTGGGGAGCAGAGGCAGGCGGAACCATGATTGAGCCCAATTTTTAGGAGGGTGAAATTTTGCTAGTGTCCAAACTGGACAAACTTTATGTCAATCCTACACCTCTCGGCGACATGAACCTGTTAGCGCAGACATAATTTTGATTTGGCAATAGACCTTCAGATGACCCAGAGGAGGGAATCTTTGAGGAAACTAAGGGGGAATCTAAAAGATTCCTGTAGCCCCAGATTTTCACTTTATTAGAATTCAAAAATTTGACAGTCGATTTTACATTATTCGATGCTGCGAATCTGATGGTTTAATCAGATTTTTCATTTGATCATTCCATTTTCTGACCACTTTTCAAAGTGGAGTGCAGGTGTCAGCATTCAATGTGCGAGCAGTGATTGCCATGAGATTTGACGCTACGAGATTGATGGTGTAACAAGATCTAATAGTGATCTGAAAATCACTCTTGAGTGACCTCAGTTAATTAATTATTGAATGAAGGTATTACAGAGTCATGTGCTGGTGTGTGTCTATGTCATTTTAGGCAACAGATCGATTAGATTGCAAAATACACAGAAAGAGAAACACAGTAAGCAAATACAAGAACACAACAATTAATAAGGAGTTCACCCTATCCTCCAGGGCTACGTCTCTGGACCATCTTTCAATGGTGGCCTTCTTTTATTGTGTCTTTAAAGCAGAGAATTACAATGAGGAGCTCAATCTGAGTCTCCTGAAACAGAATTGCTTGGCAGGGTGGTTCTTGGATTCCCCAAGCCACTAGAGTGCACAGACTCCTTTCCTTACTAGTTCTTGACCTCTTTGGTCTTCAATGGGAGGAGCCCAATGTGGTGCTCAATTCCCGACAGATCCTCTTAGGGATTGCCCGATGCTGCCTTATGCTGCAGGTCAGCTCGACTCTCTGTCTTTTCTACTCTTTGCTTCACTGTCTCTTCCTTTCTCTGTCTTCGTTCTCTTCTCTCTGGTTCTTCCTCTCGGTGTCCTCTGTTCTCTGTCTTTGTTCATGGCTTTAAAGCCAATCGATCTCATGACCACTCGTTTCCTCTTCCGCCCTCATCGGATCACCTACTGCTGTTCGCTTGGAGTTCCCTGCCTTTGTGTCATCGTCATTGGCTCACAGGGAGTGGCCACTTGTCCTCCTATGAACTGCGCCAGCTCTTCCTCGTCGGTTCGGTTTTTCGGCTACGTCGGGAAATGACTCATCCGCCACCTCAGTGGTCAAATTGGACCTCAAATCCTTATATATCATGGCTTAACCCTCTGTCAAATCCGGTTCCTTCATTGGGCGCAATCTCAGCCATTAGATTTGGAGCTCCGAGATCCGACGTCATTCACTCATTTCGCGCGGTTGACTTGCTTGATTGTTAGCATGCGATGAGTGGCGGTTTTCTCTCTCCTCCGCTTGCCATGCGTCAGGCGTTGAATGGAATTGCTAGGTTTCAGCCAAATCTGCTTACTGCCCAAGGGTGCTCTCGATATACCGCCGGTTTTGAAGCGCGGGTCTCACCTTTAGCCTTTAGCGCTTTCCCCACGGTTTTCCCGGATTCCATGTGACCGAGCGCTCAGGGCCTTTCCTTCTCAAGGGGTTTTGCCCAGCGATGCGCTAAGCACTAATCGCGCATCAAAAACGGCCTCCTTTTCCCGATTCAGGCTTCCCAGGTGCCAGTTTCGCCTTCTGCACGGTCTCCATGGGCCTCGGTCAACGTGCTTTGACCGAGGTCCTTGTCGTTCTTCGTTGGCTGCCAACTACCACTGTTCAGAGGTCTTCCTGATCGCTCTGTGCTCTTGAATTCGAAGTTTTGTCCTGATTTGATACAGTCATGGTGCTGTGATAATCTTCATGGATCCAATTCGATCACGACCTTCCCACTGAAAAAGCTTTTGGACCACCAAAATTTGGTTTTCAAGCATCGACTAAGTGAGGGTACAATTGTCTCACTTGTCCAATCTCTATCCACTTTGCATTGCTCGGCTTTGAACCCTTGAGTCCAATTATGAGGTACTTAACATCTCCTCTGCGCGTCGTCCTCACCTTCCTGTCCAGAACTGTGTAGATGTGCATGTAAGCTGGTAGATCAAGGCAAAAAGCATTTTCACCAATCTTCTCAAGTATCTTGAAGGGTCCATACTTGATAGGCTTAAGCTTTTTACCTGCACCTTGCATCCTGTCCTTGCTGATATACAGCCAGACTTGGTCACCAACTTGAAAACTATGCTCCATCCGATGCTTGTCATGCCTAGCCTTGTATTTGGCTTGGCTCTTTTCCAGCTGTTCCTGTATTGCCTGGTGGATCTCTTGGATTTGTTTAATGAACCTAGTTGCCCTGTCCACATCACAGTGTCCCTCAACTGTGGTATCTTTACCAAAGACAAAATCCAAAGGAGACCTTGGTGTGAAACCAAAACAAGTCTCAAAATGAGATCTCTGTGTAGAATAATGTTTTTCTCTGTTGTAAGCATGCTGCACATAACACAAATGTTCATCCCAAAGCTTAG
>APFE031657255.1:0-11095 GCA_000404065.3 Pinus taeda | reverse complement strand
GTGGGATGAGAGAGAGGGAGAGGGAGAGCAGGAGTGGGAGGAGGAGGGAGTGAGAGAGGGGGAGGAGGAGAGAGAGAGGGATACAGGAAGAGAGAGCAGGAGAGGGGGAGCGGAAGAGAGTGGCATTGGGGGAGAGACAGGGGCAGAGGAGTTGAGAGAGGCATAGGAGGCAAGGGTTGGAGAGTGGGAGGGGAAGAGGGAGAGGGAGATAGTGGGAGATAGTGGGAGAGAGGAGGGAGAGAGAGGGGGGGTGATAGGATGGTGAGAGAGGGGGAGATAACAAGAGGGAGAGGGAGAGAGAGAGAGGTAGAGAGAGGGAGGGAGGCAGGGAGGCAGGCAAAGAAAGAAGAGACATGGAGGGAGAGGGTGTGAGGGAAGGACCGAGGAAGAGGGACATGGACAGAGAGAGACAGGGGTGGGAGAGAGAGAGAGAGAGAGAGTTGGGGACAAAGATCAAGAGAGGGAGCGGGGGAGGGCAACAAGTAAGGAAAGGTGGCAAGTGATGGGGGGGAGGATCAAAGAGAGGAGGAGAGATGACAAATAAATATTTTGAGGTAGAGGGAGAGGGAGGGAGAGAGAGAGTGTGTGTGAGAGAGAGAGAGGTAATGAGAGAGAGACATAATGAGAGGATAGATATAGTTTGAAAGAGAGAGGGAGAGGGAGAGCGACCAGGAGGATTGACAGGCAGAGGGAAATGGAGAGGGGGAGAGGGGGAAGGGAAGATGGTTAGAGAGGGGGAGGGGGAGAGGGAGAGGAAGGGAGAGAGTGAGAAAGAGGAGGGAGGTATGAGAAGGAGAGAAAGAGGGAGGGAGAGAGGGAGACAGTGATGGAGAGGGAGAGTGGGATAGGGAGGGATAGGGAGTTAGGGAGGGGGAGAGAGGGAGGAGGGCAAGAGGGAGGGGGAGGTAAGGAGAGAGAGGGAGAGTGGGGAGAGAGGGAGAGAGAGAGGTGGAGGGACGGGAAGAGAGATAGAGCTAGAGAGATAGGGAGAGGAGGAGAAAGGGTGAGGGAGTGAGGAGGAGGGGGGGAAGGGGGAGGCACGAGGAGAGAGAGGGAGATGGAGAGGGTGGTGAGGGTATAGATGGAGGGGGGAAGAGGGAGAGAGATGGAGAGGGGAACAAGGGATGAGGGAGAGAGAGCGGTGGAGGGAGAGTGAGATCGGGAAAGAGGGAGAGGAGGAGGAGAGAGAGAAATAAGAGGGGGGAGTGAGACAGGGAGAGCGAGAGGGGAAAAGAGCTAGAGAGCGGGAGCATTCGAGGGAAAGGCGAAGAGAGAGAGGAGGAGAGGGAGAGAGAGGGAGATGGAGGGAGAAGGGGAAGAAGGGGAAGGCTGAGTAGGAGAGAGAGCGAGTGAGAGAGAGAGAGAGGGAGCAAGGGGGGGAGAGAGAGAAAGAACAAGACAACGAGAGAGAGAGAGGTGGGTGGGAGAGGTGGAGTGAGATGGTTAGGGTAGCAGAAGGGGAGAGGGAGAGAGAGGGAGAGAGGGAGAGAGATAAATAGGGAGAGGGAGAGGGAGAGGGTGATAGAGAGGGAGGGCGAGGGAGCGAGAGAGAAAGAGGGGGAGGGTGAGAGAGATGGAATGAGGAAGAGGGAGGGAGAAAGAGGGGGAGGGAGGGAGGTAGTGGGAGGGAGGGAGAAAGAGGAAGTGGGAGAGAGAGAGGGAGGGAGTCGGGTAGAGGGAGAAAGAGGGAGTGGGAGAGAGAGAGCGAGAGAGAGAGAGGGAAGGAGAAAGGGAGGGAGGGAGATAGAGGGGGTGGAAGGGGAGAGAGAGAGGGGTGGAGGAAGTGGGAGAGAGAGGGGGAGCGAGAGGGGAAATTCATTGATGAAACCCATCCCAGCGCCTCAGGCTAGACTAGGTGGATCTTAATAACCATTGGTTACTTTACCAAGTGGATTGAGGGTATTCCAACCAGACAAGAAAAACATATCATTATTATCTAATATTTAGAAGGTAACAATCTGTCTAGGTTTAGATACCCCCATTAGGTTATCACCAACAATGATGTCACCTTTAAGTCAATGAGAATTGTTCATTTTTGTAACATATACCACATAAGATTAGGACACTCAAATGCCTATCACCCACAAGGAAATGGGATTGCTAAGTCCTCCAACAAGATTTTAGTCAACATCATCAAAAAGCTAAGGTAGTGGAATTAAAAATCCTCACATAAAAAGTAGATAAATGTTGTGTGAGCTGATTGAATTAGCATCAAAAAGTCTATTGGAATGTTGACATTCTGAATAGTATATGTATTTTATGTTGTGTTTCCTGTTTCTCTAGAAATTCCTATGTTAAAATTGTTACAAGAGTCACGGATGGAAGCTAATGATTTACAAAAAAGGATCAACCAGACCATAAAGTTGCAACAATCTAAGAAAGTGGTGTATAACAAAACTCAACTTGTTTAGGACAAAATTTAAAATATCTATGGCAGAATAATGAAAGAAGATGATTTCCAATTAGGTGACTTGGTGTTAAAGTTGGACTCAAGGAATGAATACAAATTCATGCATGGTAAGTTTGACAGTTTGTGGAAAAGGCCATATAAAATTGAAGCTTTTGGAGGAAAGAATGCATTTTTCTTGAAGGACTTGACTAAAGAAGCACTGCCTGGTGGACCTGTCAATGGAAAAATTCTCAAACACTACTCTCCTCAAAGTTAAATTGGTTCCATTTAGAATCATTATACATTCTCATTTTACTATTTTTACTACAAGGGTAAGAGTGGCTCACATAAGAAATTGAAGCCCTCGGAGAAGGCCCTATGCTTCTGATGATTTGTTACCCATATTTATGATTGTCAGTAGGAGGATCAGGTTCAACTGCAGAATAAAGATAGTTTCCCCAATAGATCAAGGTTACTGATTTACAACATTCTTGATACCTCACAAGGACAGTAACATCCACATTGGAGCCACTGTTAGGGTCCTATATTTCATAAGATGACTTGATTGTGACTATAACTTTGTATATGAGATGTTGTAAATAGTCTTCCATTCTGCAAATTTATTTGCCAAGGAAAAGAATATAAAAGAAAAAAAGTGGATATAAAAAATATATAAGTGAAAAGAAAAAAAATCAAAATGTGGAAAAGAAGAAAAATAATGAAAATACCCCATAAGAAATATAGATGCAAGTGAGATTGTTAAAATTCCACTCAAAAATAAAAAAGTACAATAGAGGTACCTTAAAGAATTTTCAGTAAGGTGTGTAGCTTATTTAAATCTCCCACATTGAATTAGGAGAAGTAGATTAGTTAGGTTAATCACACTATTTCAACATGATTAGACTAGATAAAATTAAATTAGTTCAGGTTAGTAAATAAATAACCACACAGTGTAATCGAGCTTGAGTTAGATTAGTGAGAATAAATTAATAGGCTTGTGTGTATAAATGCACCTTTAGAGGTTAATTAGAAGATATAATGTTAATTAAGTGCTAAGTTAATCGTATTTCAAACTGTAATTAATTTTTTTAATGCAACGCCTTTTTGTCTCCATATGATAAAATGGGTGCACATGTTCTCACGCCCCGAATCCACCCCACTCGGATCAATGTAGGGGGATCATTTTCATCCCCCTGAGTGCATACAAGGTTTAATCAGTGAGGGGGTTCCAAAAAGCGTTAATCCCTTACAATGTGGTGGCTACAAAACATTTCACGCCCCTGTGCTTATTCTTGCTTACTGCTCTGGCCCTCCTCCAAAACCTGCCATCACTCTCCCCGCTCACAATGATTTTTGACCCCGCTTTTCTCCCCTGCAACTCACATCCCACCAAGTGGACCTCTTGTCCCCATCCTTCTCCTAGGTCATTTCGTACTCCACTGTCATTCCACCACCTCATGTCTGTGAACCCCACTACCCTTCCACCAAAACACTATTCCGTCACTACACCTTCCCCAATAAGATGTTGTCATCTAGCAGTCTTGCCACCACATCAATATTACCATTGTTAAATAATGCTTGTCCATTTCTCAGGACAATGGACCCACTCCATTGTAATGATAAACCAACAATGGTAATTTCATTTTTTTCCCTATAATCCACCATAAAATTGTTATGCCCTTGTTTTCTTTATTTTATGATAAGAAGGTATTCAATAATTTGGAATGGATAACCAACTAGAACCAATTAGCTTTGGCATTCAATTAGTGACCAACATAATCGGCTACTAAGACCAATTAAGTAGCCTGCAATTTTCATCTGGACATCAATTTCACCAGTCTTGCCTGGGAACTATGAATTACCTACTCTTTCTTGTTCAATAATGAAACTTAAAAAATGTAAATCCTCTCATGAAAACCCTATGTTGTGCCCTACCATAGATATAGATCATCAATCATTAGTGGACCAACAATACAATATTGCTAAAACCAATTTCGATTTTGACATGTATGAGCTTCACAATTGGTTGAAGCAAAAGTATCCTAACCTCAGTTATAGAATGGGGCTATGGTAATATTCCCTTTCCTAACCCATCTTCCCATAGAACTATCACTTCCCACAATCCTTATCCTGCTGTCAATTTCACTAGATCCCCAGCCAAAGAGAAATTGTGGCCCACAATGGTGACATTTTGTTCACAATCATTGCAAAAGCCATCTTTCAGATGCTACAATTTCCAAATTCTAACTACCTAAAGCCATTTTTAGTAGATTCCCTCCTGGAATTCTATGAAAACCTAACCTTCCCATAGAGAGCCAAGATTTTTGAGATCATTCTCCCGTAGGATGTCGAATTACCTAATAAAAATCACCCCTACTCATCCTCTATGTTCCCAGAGATAACTAAATAAGTAATAGCAATCATTTCATGAATACTTGCTTATCAATCTGACCAGTTGGTTGATGAGACCATCATTGGTTTCCTATCAATCTTTACAACTAGTGGGAAACCCCATATTTTCAGCTACGGTGAGTTCATTGCAGAATCAATTCATGACCAACTCCTCAAGTTTTCTACTCAGGGGACTTTTAAGTATTCTTCAGTGCTAGTGTATTTATTTCTTTACCATCAAGCATATAGGTTTTCATTACCTTTGCAGAAGTTAGATTATCATTGTAATCTAGAGTTTGTAACCCTTTCGACCTCCAAGATGGAGAAAAATTCCAACGAGTAGACCTTCTGAGATTATATTGAAAAATTCCTACATACATCTGCTAGCTTACTAAACAATGATGTAGAGCCTAGGATAGGACTAGAAATTCGAATAATTTTGCATGTCAGTGAACAGACTAAAACAGGGGATTTTTATGTATACCAAAATTATACAAAAATAAGAGTTTGTGGGTGTGAGTTTCCACCCTACAAGATTCCTAAATTTGTTATAACGAGAATGTTCTCATTGGAATATATCAAGAAGATGCTACATATGGATGATTTACATTTTGTTGCAACAAAGAAGAAGTTTGAGTTCAAGATCAAGGCATAGGTGAGACCGTTTATTTGTAACACCAGGGCAACATGAAAAGATTTAGATTCACTCCTTAAATAAATGAACTTCAAATTGAGTGTTACCTAGTCATATGACACTTTTGGAATCATCTCCAAGATGAGAGTGGAACTAAAAACCACTCCCTACACTTAAACTCCAAGATCATAGATAGAGAAGTTCATGAATCAAATTTAATGAGAGGAAAACACACTATAGGAGGCAAACGAATAGGGAATATCTACAACAATCTCATAGAATCCATTACCGTGAGATAAAAAAGACAAGACATCAAGGGAGAAGGTTTCCCTTTTAGTGACAGAGATTAGGGTGAAGAATTTTTTGATATATAAAAAGAAGCAAAAGTAGTCCTGACAGGCCATCATGCTCCTATAAGAAGAGAATGTATCTTCACAAGTTCTCGAACTTCCTTAACTTCCTAAGATTCCCCAAATACAGCTCAGGCATTAGAAATTATACATGATCAAGATGAACCCAATATATTTCCAAAATATAGACAAATTAAGAAGAAGAATGAGTAGTTAAAGGTATCCACATACACCCAATTCTGGAAAGAAACAACTTCTTCATAACACAAGCTACTTTTAGCCTTTCATATAGAATAGTGGAAAATGAAAATTGCATTTCTTCAAGCATAGATTCAAGTTTCGAGGACTCGAGCTGACTAGAAGAAAATTTTTTCTCCTTTGATGCTGAACATATTCACTAAGTTGATTAAATTGACCTGCATACACAAACCAGAGAAATGTTTTACTCTACATTGACAAAAATTTCCATGACAACTTCTAAGTTTCATGCCTCACTCAACAACATACAGTCATAATTAAATCTTGAAAATATTTCATCTTTGGCTAAGGACATAAGGATTAAATCATTGGAGGACCTAGTAATTAAACTAGGGTATGACTCCAAAGATGTAAAATCAACAAAAGAGATTGTAAGGAGGAAAAATGTAGATATAGTAGCATTGAGGAAACAAATCAAACTTCCCTCCCTTCAGGATCCCCAAGCTAAGGAATTTGGAGAGATTGAGAAATAAAAGAGAAGATGTTCAAGATAATAAGATACGGAAGTGTAGGTGGAAAAATTGCTCAAGGAAAAGGAGCAGCCATCACAGCTATAATGCCTCTAAGAACAGGCCCTATTGTAGTATCAATAATAGAAGGAGAATCTACATTGATTAAAACACCAACACTGAGTAAAACTTCTCCAAATGATTTAGTTAAAGACATGGAAGAATTGTCCATTAAAGGGAAAGAAATTAAAAAGTTAAATACAACTTAAAACTCTTTGGGATCAGAAATTACAAATAGACAATTGTTATGTAGCAGAGTTGCAGAAAACTCATAGGCTCACTGTAAAGATGGAATAGTTAGATAGTGGGGCAGCCATGGCTAGAATTTATCAGAAGCAAAGGAAACCATATGGATAGAAATTAATGAGGTCATGAATGAAATATGGCCCTCAATTCAAAGTATATTTGAATAGAAATATTTGATTAGAAAATCAAATGAAGTAGTTGCAAAGATAAAGGGAGATTTGGGATAGAATTCTAGAGAAGCTACAACACTGATAAGGATATTAAATTCAAAAAGCAAGAAGGACTTCAAAGAATTATAAGTTGAAGATAGAACATAAAAAATTTTAGAGGTGAAAAGGGTCCTGACTAAGACAAACTTGATGCTACAATTAGAAAATAAATGCGAGAACATGGAGTTTAGTGTCCAGAAATTTCATAGAAAGTTTAATGCACTTTATATAAAAGGACTGTCAGCAATGACAATAAATGAAAACCGAATGATCAATTTAGAGGACTACTATCATAAGCTATACTCTATATACCAAGATAAATAAAATTTTGCATGCTTTAAACCAAGGATCACACAGAAGGCTTTTATGGAAGCTATAGAGTTTGACTTGTTCATCAAGAAGGAGATCAAGCACTTGCTTCCCATCAAGCCTACTTTTCAAAAGTATACTGAGGTAGATGAGAGTTAGAGGAAGTTAGTAAAGTTTTCTATCACAAGTGAAGAGAATTGGGATGAATTACCTGAACTGATGGAGTAAAACAAATTCACCTCTAAGAGAAAGACAATAGGACATCACTTCCTTAGGCCCATTCATCAACAACAACCCTCGAGAATAGTTCCAGTAGCTTCAACAGTTTCATATTTCCTATATTTTTTTTCTATTTCTCTAGAAAGTATTTGAGATATTTCGTAATAAATATGTTAAGATATTTAGACAGAATTTGTATAAATACGTCAGATTTCTATGTATTCATGTTGGGTTTCGTATTGAGAAATACTACCATGTATTGTAAATATGTTGACTAAGTACAAGCGACCTTTTTCATTAATACAAGACAAGTTCTTTCAGGATTCGTATCTATGTGGTAAAGTGCTTCTTACTATAATATATTTTTTCTCTGTTTTCATATGCCTTTCTGTTTTGTATTGTTTTAAGGAAAATAAGTTCAGAATTTGTTTCAATACAGTTTGTGCTATCTTAAAGAAATATCAATGTTTTCTACTAAAGTTTAAGTATAGAAATCAGGTAACAGTGATCTGTATTTAAAGTGAACCTTAATCTGTTTCTCCTTCTCCATTTCAAAAAATGCAAGGATCTAGTATTATGCCTACCCTAACCCGCTACACTTAAGACGATAGTTCTGCAAATTGATCACTCTAATCTCCCTTGACTCCACTTCCCAATGGCTTTCCCTTGTAGTTCCAGCCAAACAAATTTAAAATCCAAATTTTGAAGTTTCACATCTAGCATAAAATCCCACAAAACAAATAAAGCTAAATTTGACAGAGAGATCCCTCTCTGGGTTTAGAAGGGTAATCCTCTAAACCTAAAATTGGTTTTTTGGTTACCTTTTCAATTTCTTTCATAGCCTTAAGAAATTAAAGAGTCGAAGTCATTTGATCCTAGCTTATGAAAAAGTTAGATATCCTTTAAGAACACACTCAACCATGTGAAGGCTCTCTTAATCACAACCACAAATCCATCAAGTTGTCATATTAGGCTCCTCAACGGAAGGCGTCATCATCCCATCATGTTATCAACCTGGCTAGCTCCAATCTCCATAAATATGTCTCCACTCCCATGAGTCGTTTACCCAATTAGGTCACAATATCCTCATCTTGGATCATAGTGGAATCCATATGAACAACATTCAACAAATTCTCATGATGATTTTCCATCTCAATTACGATGTCCTTCCATCTCAATTGCTCTCATCCAAATGGAGTCAATCCTCAATTCATGATGAGCACTTGGCTAATCTCTCTCATAGAAAACTATAACTCATCCTATGAAAATATTCTCATCCGTCCTCCTTATCTAAGGCATTGGCCCCATCCATCCTTGGGTTTTATACCTACTAGACAACCTCTGAATCAACTTATGCTATACGACTCATACATTAAGGAGAACTCATCTCATTTGAAATTGTGCACCAACTCTCACAACCATCGCCATGACTGTCATACCCTCCAAAGTCTTATTGTGTTCCATTCTTTAATTTTTCATGCAAGATCCATGGTACCCTCATACTGGTGTTATAAGTTGTCATCATCACAAATTAATGTAGCATGTTGGGCTCTTCGCTAATCCACCTAAACATACATCATATTTCGTCACCAAAATAATTGAGTTTGCATACGCAATTGTCCTCTACCATATTAGTGTGCATCGTACTTAGATTTATGCTTTAATACCATCTACTTTTGTTAAGAGATCTACTACTACTGTCTGGTTTTCTCCTGCTCTCATAACAACTTCAAGTTGGTGAAGAGAAAGGCATTGATTCTACATTGGACTTGAATCCAACTCTATTGGTGAAGATATCTACTACTATTGTCCAGTTATCACCTGCTCTCGTACCAACTTTAATTTTGTGAAGACAAAACTAGTTCTTCCACATTTCTATAGATTTAACGTTTCACTCTCTTTCTATTTTTCTTTAAAATTTATTTCACTATATTGATCAAAATAATTTATAGCTTTTATTTAAAATGAAATAATTTATTATTTCAAGATAGGAAAAAATAGGAATTGATGTGTTGAAATAAGAAATATAAAAAACAAAGTATTGTGAATTATTAAGGAGTCACTCTTATATGAATTGGAGGTCCTTATGTTTCTCCTCTCTTATTATTTCTCTTGAACATTCCTTCCATCGCATTGAATGGAGAATTTTTATACCTTTTAATCAAAAGTTAGTTCTTTGTCATTTTAAATGAGAAAAACTAGCAATTGATGCTTTGATGTGAGAAAAAATGAAGTATTCTGGGTTCTTGCTAGTCAAAGGTTGAATGCAATAATGAGAGTTTCACTAGGCATTGTACCTCCTTCACAAGGGGAAACCATTTACTCACACAATGCTAACATTTAGTAATACATTCCATCTATCCATGTTATTTAGATGATGAATACGAATGTTAATATAACCTTTAAAATCAATACTATTTGTAATTTTAAAGGTATGTTTGTCATTGTTAGTAATTTCCCTTAATCCCTCCATATCATTTTTATCTACCACTTAAGAGAATACACTGTCCTCTAAAGCATTTAACATCGACATGTTTCACAACTTCCAAGTGTAGCAAAATGTTAGCTCAAATGAGTTATGCCTCTACTTATTCTCTTACTTAAGTGTTAATAGAATATTGACTTAACCAATTAGAGTAAGTATATACATAATAAAAAAACCATCAACACATATAAAATAAATAAATAAATAAATAAAAATAATAAACATATATATCTATATATATATATATCTGTGCGTGTGTGTGTATAGGGCGGGCAACACTTAGATTAACCCCTACAAAATGTGCTCATATAAGAATAATACAATATACAAATTACAAGTCCTCACACTTGGAAAATTACGAAAAATTGACAACATTAATTTGTGCAATGACTTGTTTGCAAGTCATCGCAAGACAATTCTAAGTACAAGTACGAAGCCCCTATGTTGCTATGTTTTATCAAATGAGCACCTTTGTACGAAATTGTTTCTTTGTATAAAACCTAAAATTTCATTGTACTAGAAACCCCAAATTTGGCTCGAACACTAAATTTTCCATCCACTCAACCAAATGCCAAATTTTTATCCAAGTCACCCAACTTGTGATATCGTATGGTCTCTCAGTGTGATCTATCTCTACTATGGTCACAAGAATTCTCTCTCTACCATATCATTGCATGCCCCAACATTGTCTCACAAAGATACCAAAATATTTGTAAGAACCCCTAGCCCACACGACCCTAGGTACAACATAACTCCAAGTGCTTGTACCAACTTGTACTAGCATACTCCACATGACTTGATGCCATTCCAAGGTTCGATCACTTGGCTCAAATGACCAGCCTGATTACTTGGAAAAATTTCCCATCCCACTCACACGACTCACTGGACCCACTTATATAACTCACCCAATTGCTCACACAAATTTCTTAGCCTGCTCCTACAAATCACTTGGCCCACTTATACAACTCGTATAACTACTGGAATGGCTCATGTGGGCCACTCATATGACTACTCACCTGGTATGATTACACAACTTACCCAATCTAATCAAACAACTCACCTTGTCTGATTATGTGGTTGCTTTCTCAAACCACCT
>APFE031657254.1:37913-60390 GCA_000404065.3 Pinus taeda | reverse complement strand
ACATTTGGCAGCATAGTGTCCTACTCTTCCACAAGCAAAGCATTTGAATGGTAACTTACCTCGGAATCGTCCAGTGCCCCGTTGAAGATTTTTGACAAAACTTGACTCTTCTTCTTCTTCTTATATGTGTCCAGACTCATAGTAGTTTCATTTGCCAGAAGCCTTGAAAGCATCTTCTCTCCTGTTTGATGGTCCACCTTTCCTCATTTCATAAGCAGTTAGAATTCCATGCACCTATGACATTTTAAGGTCTTGAAGCTTTTCCTTTTCTTCTATAGCAGAAACTTTAGACTCAAACCTAGGGGACAAAGATCTTAGAACTTTTTCAACTACAACAGCCTCTTTTACTTCTTCACCCATATTTTTCATACAATTTACAATCTCATCTACACAAAGAAAATAGTTAGCCACACTTTCATCATTATACATTCTGAGATTTTCATACTGAATTCTGAGAGTTTGGAGTTTTGCCCTTTTTACTTGTTCATCTCCTTCATAGCTGAGAACAATCTTGTCCCATACTTCCTTAGCAGATTTATATTGCATGACTTTGACAAATTCAGATTGTGATAGACATCCCAATAGAGTATTGACCGCCTTTGCATTCGTTTCATATTTCTTCTTCTCAGCCGGATCTATGGGAGTTGATGCTGGAAAAGTATACCCTGTTTCGATGATATCCCATACTTCAGTTCCCAGAGATTGAAGATAGGCAGTGACTCTTACGTTCTAATATACGAAGGTTTTCCCATCAAAAACCGGTGGCCTGATTGATGCTTCCCTCTCGTAGTTGCTCATGATAAAAGATCTTCCTTCAAGCGATCAAGCTTCTTCAGAAGGACCTGCTCTGATACCAATTGTTGGAAATAATACTGAGAGGGGGGGTGAATTAGTATTATCAAGTCAAATAATCCTTTTCAACAACCAAATTGTATATGCTACTTCAGTGAATTCAACCCGCGTATATATGCAACTATTCAGAAGTAAAACTGCATATACAGAGCAATCTTTTATTTTACTTAAACTTTCAGATGATGATTATTAATCTGAGATGCAACATCAAATAACCAGTAACCAGAGATAGTAAAATAGAGCAGAAAGACAATCACACACAAGAACACCAGATATAACGTGGAAACCTAATGTGGGTGAAAACCCCCTGTTGCAATTCGTCTCTATCTTTCTTTAATTAGAAACTTCTGTTTACAATGTATTGGTGCAGTCCTTTACTAGTACGCAGGCTCCAACCTACAGAGAGCTATAACTCTCTCTCGTTTTCCAGCTTCTCCTGGAAGGGAGCTACAACCCCCTTTAGCTCTTGTACTAGCCAAGATACTAGTACGTAGGTGTTGACCTACAGAAGGCTACAACCTTCTCTTTCTTCCAGGGACCACGTTTCATCAGTTTTCAGACTGGATCCAAGAACATCAAACAATCATCAAGAATCAACCAATCTCCTTTTCACAAATTACATCTGAATCAAGTAGATATTCTTCTTACTGCTGTACCTAAAACGCAGTACCAAAAACCATACACCAGAAAATAGAACCCAGAACACAACAGCAATAGTCAAAAGCAGCTAGATCACAACTTAGATTTTATACGCTATTTCAACAGCCTGAAACTAGCGTGCATACGCTTCTGTGTATGGAAAAACCTGCATATACGCTCCTTTACTTCACTGAAGCTGCGTGTATACGCGTCTTAGCCTTACTGAACCTGCGTACAGATCTTACGAAGGATAATTCACTCTTTCAACTATTCAATCATTAATTAACCCAGATTATCAGATAGATCAAGCAAGCGTCATATCTAGCAGATCAAAATCATACAAAGATACTATCATTCACGCTTAAATATTATGACCCATGAATAGAACTTATCCTCCTTTTGCGCTAACGTTCCTTCTTCATTTAGATCCAGATCTACACCATTACCAATATACTAGCACTTTATCAGATGTTCAATAATCATTCAGATGATCTTTTGCCACATGATCTCCTTCCTCTTTTATAGTCTTAGGTCTTCCTCAATACCATGGTCCAAAACCATAACATTTCAATACCATGAACCCAAAACTAGGGATCAACACATCTGCCAAGACGCCTTGGTCCGTAACATAGGTTCAAATTCCAAGGACTAACAACCATGGACCAAAAACATGATCCCCAACATATACACGCTTTTGTAATGAATAACCCGCGTGTATACGTGCCTTTGTCTATATGAACCTGCGTATATGTCTTTTTCTTCTTTTTGAATGCCTGAACTGAGATATGTTACCAGAGAGAGTTGCCATCAAGGACAACACCTGTGCCACAGCTCCAAACTTGTGCCATAATGCCAACATTGCTTCCCTTTATGGTTTTCTAGGGTGAGGTTCCTCGTAATCAACTCCCCCTCCTCATAATTTTCTCCCAACTCGTAGATCTGTAGTTAACTACTTCTTGTCCTACTGCTCCTCTGTCTCTGAGTTGACTATAGCCACGTGTGGGAGGATACTCGGTTTTGTATGTGATGACTAAACGAAGGTGGCCAAGTTAACTGGCCACCATTTCGCTTATAATCCAACGACCTCGCAACTCTTACAACTTTTGATCAAATGATGCATATGAGTGATTGAGCGGGATACTTACATGTGGTCTCGATGACATGCTGTAGTTGTCGAAGATCAGAGGTGCTACATTATTTATTTGTTGCATGGTCATTCTTCTCCCTCCTCTGTTGTTTGTTGTCTATTTTCTACTAACTGGAGCTCTTGGATCATCCTAGTGAAGAGCTGTAGCTGATGACTGATATGCTAGGGGATAGGCTACTACAAGACCTAACCAACCTACCATTCACCCTAGGATTGCTTCCTGTAGGTTTTCAGTAGATCCTATAGGAAACACGGTCTTCACCTAAATAGAAGCAATGGAGTGGAAAACGATAGAAATGATGGAGTGATGCATGGTAAGGAGTGGAGGAGATGGATATGTGTGAGGTAGGGTTCCCTTTGGATCCTCTTTTTTCTCCTTCACTATTTTTCTCGTCCACCTACAAAGAACAATTACATCTTTTTATCTCTTTCCTTTTTTCTTTTTCTTTTTTGTAAAACACCTAGGCTACCTTAGAGAGGTTTTCACCCTAGATGTTTTCCCTAGGCACCTTGTTGGTGCATAAAACATGTCCTTTTAGAACTCCTAAATGCCTCACTTTAATTATCGACCTGGGTAACTCTTTTTGTTTCAAGAGTGTAAGCAATATGTGTAGGGGATGGAAATCATTGTATCTATAGAAAGTAATGTTTTAAGATAACTTATTTATTTCAATACAAGAGTAAATAGATCAAACCATAAACTATCAAACTTGTAACTTCAAAGAAATTAAACCATTCAAGCATCAATACTCAATCTTAATCAAAAAACTCTAATTGCAATTATAGGCCATAAGCACATCAACCGAGTGCACTGTAGTGGTAACATAGCTCTTTCAGCTAAATAGAAACTTCTGCATAACACTAATCCACCTAATCTAACCAATAATACTTTGGCTATCAATTAATAGGAAATAACTCTTATCTAATAATTGAATCAATCTACGACATAAATAAATGAAACCAATCAGCAATAATAATAAATAACGCATGGAATGCACAAACTAAACACCGGTGATTTATATAAAAATAGATCAATCATAAAACTATAAAACAAAGTAATTAGACTTGCAGTAAAAAGGTAAAAATATAACACAGGGAAAAGCAGTGAAATCCACTAGTGACCAGGCCCAAGCGGCCAGTGATTACTGCCTTGTTACTCAGAATATCGCGAGAAAACAGAAACAAAAATTATATATTACTCATTAACTCCAAATATCATTAAAGTAACGATCTGTTCTTCATAATAACACTCTGTCTCTCAAAATTACAACCGAAGTAAAAAGTTAGAAGTTTCTCTATTCTATTTATTTTTCCTCTCTTATAGTCAAAGGAGAAAAGAGATAACTGTGATTCCTCAGGATCAGGAGATCCTGAGGAATTCACAACCAAATGCTATTATCAAAACAATATTTCATCCTGTGTTGATCCTTCTGATTCACTTCTCAACTGACTGCACAAGATGTGCTCTTTTCTCCTTGTTTAGCCTTTGTTGTTCAATAGATTGAATGAGAATTGTCCAATTCACAAATCGCTGCATAAAAAGCAATGGAAGTTAGTTCTGATAGCAAAATCATATCAAAAGAAGTTTCGTTCACTTTCTATCGAAATTTTATCAAAACCTTATTACATCATGGCACGAATGCATAAAAATGAGGAAAAAGATAATGTAATCAAGGGTAAATTTATACTTGTTGCACGGCCCAATACGCCTCAAGAAAGGTTTTCACCTAGGCATCTTCTCATGTTATTTTATTTTATTTTTTTCATCATTGGGCCAATTCACGAGGTTTTCAACCCAAAGATGGGAGTCAGGTGCCTCATGGAGGTTTTCACCTGAATCCTTATTCTTTTCTTTTTTTCTTTTTTATTTTTTCAATGACTTGATGATGGAGGAGCTGGAACTTGCTCCAACATCATCACTGTCTTATTGATATTGTCAATGAACTCTTCTTTTGATAAAGACCTCTTGTACATTTTCAGTTGGTGTCCATTAACAAGCAATGGGATGGATTCTTCATCTATAGTTCTAAGTTGCACTGAATCATTATCATGGCATATTTCCACCACATAAGGTCTAAGCCATCTTGTCCTTAGCTTTCCCTTGAAGTCTTTCTACCTAGAATCATATAATAATGCCCAATATCCCTATCGAAATTTCTTCTCCTTAATATGTTTATCATGCCAAATATTCCTCTAAAGTTGAACTATATCTGTATGTAGGAGGGCCTGTATTCAAAATTCATCCAAGCCATTCAATTGGAACAATCTTTCTTTCTATGCATGATTGAGATCCAAATCTAGTTAGGATGTCATCCTCAATGTGTTATATTCAAAATCAATGGAAAACAAAGCCTTTTTCCGATAGACCAGCTCATAGGGTGTAAATCCAGTGGTGGTCTTCCATGTTTTATTATAGACCCAGGTGGCCTCAACTAGTCTAACTGCCCAATCCTTCCTATTGCTGCTCACTACCTTGGTTAAGATGCTCTCCAGTGCCCTGTTGGTCACATCCGCTTGCCCATTAGCTTGTGGATGATAGAGATTGGAGGTCCTATGCTTGATTTTGTGATGGCTGAGAAGTTCGTGAATCACGTTGGAGGTAAATTGACTACCTTGGTCTGTGACTAGCTCTCTAGGGTACCCAAATTTGTAGAATACATTCTCCCTTAGGAACTCAACCACCTTCTCTTCTGTTGATGCCTTAATCACCTTGGTTTCAACCCACTTAGTTAAATAATCAATGCACACAATAATGTATTATTTTTTCTTTGAAGGAGGGTTGATAGACCCAATGAAGTCCATGCCCCATGTAGAAATTCCCACTGTAGATCAACAAATTATGCAATATACTAAAGAAAAATACAAGATCTACTTCTACAACACTTTGCAGAAGCTTAATGGAAATGATCAAGATCAATGAGAACACATATAAATGAGAATGAGAAATAAATCACACATAACACAGAAGAAATAACCTGGGGAAAGCATCAGCCTAAAACCCCAATATCTGTATTATCATACAAGTGGAAATATTGTTCAAGTTACAAAAAGAATTAGCTCTCAAGCTATCCCGATCCCTCTGCAATAAAAAAATACTGCTCATAGACAGTCAAAGGCTCTCACAACCTTCTCCTCTGCCCTCCAATCCTCCTACTTCCTTGCGCAGTTTTTCCTGGGGTCTAGTGCTTCCACTTCTGTGAATTCCCACCTCACACAGCTCACTTGGCTCAGAAATAATTGCACAAACCTAAAGGAGATAAATCCTTCTGCATGCATGAGTTTCCTTTATAGGAAAAATACATCCAATTGATAGTACATTGTCCCTCCTCTGATCTGAACTGGGTCTCTGACTGAACTAACATGCATGAGTTATTTATGAGAGAATATTCAGTTATCTGAAGTGTAGCAACTACATGCATGCAAGCATTAACTAATTGAACTCACAATTAATTCAACAAAATGTTTGAATTAATCTAACTGGACTTAACTCAGTTAACTGAGCCAACTAATTACAACTCAATATTACAACTCATCCTTATCTCTTTAACTGATGGATAAATTCCTCAATTAATGGAGAAACTGTTGCATGTCCCCACATAGACTTCATGTTTAATTTTCTACAACTAATTAACTCATGGTGAATTAGTTAATTATTTTACAAACACCTTCTAAGATCAAATTCAAATTTTACTTCACTATTTTAGTTTAGGGACTAACTAAAATAGGAATCTATCCCGAACTGCTATTTTTAGCAATGTTATTTATAGCACTTCTATTTTTCATTCCTTGCTGCTATGTCCAACACTAGTACCCAAACTGCTATTTATAGAAGTGCTATTTTTAGCACTTCTATTTTTAACATTTCTTGTTGCCATTTTCAACACCCGAGTTGTCAAATGGCTCGAAAGTCACTTGAGGTTGTAGGGCAATTTCATCTCTTGGAGTAGGCTTTCCCATCCTCTAGCACCGATCACACTGAGTAATGTACATTTTCACATCCTGAGGAAGAGTGGGTCAATAATAGCCCGCTTGCAACACTTTGAATTTTGTCCTCTTTGCTGCAAAGTGACCTCTACAAGGCCCATCATGATAGGTCATAAGGATGTCAAAAACTTCCTCCTGCCTTACACACCTTCTCAAGATTTGATCTGGGCCAAGTTTGAAAATATTGTCCCCAATCTAGGTGAAGGGGGCGCTTTTCCTAAGTGTCTTTCTCTTTTCTCTGGAGGGAAAGTTTGGTGGAAACTGTGTTGATACCAAATACTTTGCTATATCATCAAACCATGGGGAGAGAATTGAAATAGAAAACAAATGCTCGTCTGGTAACTGGTCATCCACCATTCCTTCTTATCCTGCAGGCAGATTCATCCTAGATAGAAACTCTGCAAAAACATTTTCCTTACTAGGCTTATCAACAATAGTTAGATCAAACCACTGTAATAAAAGCAACCATCTTATAGTTATAGCATTCACATCTGGTTTGTTCATTAAATTTTTGATTGCAACATGGTCAGTATGCACAAATGTTTGGTAGCATGTAATGTAATTCCTAAATTTGTTTAATGAAAGCACAACAGCCAAGAGTTCCTTTTCAGTGACAGTATAATTTGGCTCAGCCTTTGATAGGTTCTTATTGATAAAATATATGGCATAGGGCAATTTCTCCTCTACCTGACCTAAGGTTGCTCCTATGGCTTTATGTGAGGCATCAACATGAATATGAAAAGGGAGGGCCCAGTTTGGGCCTTGAAGAATTGGTGCAGTGGTTAACTTACCCTTTAAAATGTCTAAGGCCTCTTGACAGCTCTTTGACCATATAAACTTAAAATCTTTTCCCAACAACCCAAATAAAGGAGAGGCCAACTTGCTAAAGTCCTTCATGAACCTTTGGTAGTATCCATCTAACCCCAAGAAACTCTAGACATCTCTCTGCCTTTGAGGAGGTGGGACCCTTTGGATAATTGCTATTTTGTTTGGGTCCACCTGTAGTCTTTGCTAAGATATTGAATGACCTAGCATGGTCTCTTTAGTTGTTAAGAATTCACACTTTTCTGAATTGAAAGACATGTTAATTTCAATGCATTTGTGCAATACTTTGCCTAGGTTAGTCATAGCTTCTTGAAAATCACAGCCATAAGGTGTAAAGTCATCCATATAAATTTCCACCGCATCATGTACTAATTCAGCAAAAATGCTCAAGACTACTCTCTAGAAAGTGGCGAGAACAATTCATAGGCCAAAAGGAAGGACCCTATAAGTAAAGGTACCCCAAGGACAGGTGAATATGGTCTTATCTTGGTCTTTTGGGTAGATTTGGATTTTGTTGTACCCACTGAATCCATCTAGGAAGAAAAGAACTTCTTCTCGGCCAGGCCATCTAGCACTTTGTCAATGAAGGGTAGGGGAAAATGATCCTTCTTTTTGGCTTTGTTCAACTCCCTATAATCAACACAAATCCTCCACTTAACATTTTTCTTGGGAAGTAACACTAAAGGAGAGACCCACTCACTGTCAGAGATAGGGTAAATGAATCCTACATCTAGAAATTTTTGTAGTTTTTCTTTGACTATATCTTTAAGAGATGGATTCATCCTCCTTTGTGGTTGCTGAACTGGATTGCAACCTTTTTTGATGTATATGTGGAGAGTACACACTGAGGGGTGTACTCCCTTCATTTCCTTGTAACTCCAAGCGAAGGCTTCTAGGTTTTCCCTCAACATGTTGCATAGCATTTCGTCTTCAAGAGCAGAAAGAGATGGATTGATTTTCAAAGTTTTCTCAGGGAAAACTTCTATGGTTTTGACACAGAGTGGGTTGTAATTGGTCAAGCATAATTTAATTGGATGATTGTTCTGGGTTTCCCTTACTTCTTCTTCTAATGGTAACAAACTAGGAGTTGGACTTTGGAACAGGTGTTCAATTAAGTCATCCTCATCTTGTTGTCCTCCTCCTGTGATTGCTTCCAAAGCATAAAGTTGGGCTGAATAAGCCTCATCTTCTTCTTCTTCCTCCAACCATAACGGTAAGTCATGCTCTAGAGAAGGTTGAGCAGGATGGTATAGGACTAACTGCTTGGACATATGCCCATTCTTGATGGTCATATTCCCAGCTTTGCAGCTAATGTAAGAATTAGTTGTGGCCAACCATCACCTCCCAAGGATGAGAGGGTAACCAGTAAGCTTAGCCTTAGGCTGGAGAACTGGGAAATCTGTAGGGTACTCCCAGGAATCAATGGATACCATCGCATCCTCCACAATTCCGTCAGGGGTGACTGTGGAATGGTCTACAAGTTGCAGAACTATTGTGGTCTTCCTAAATGACCCTTAGATGTTTAGCTTGAGCATGGTGTCCTTGGTCATCACATTAATGGCAGCCCCAAGATCAATCAGAGTGTGTGGGACAATGGTGCCATCGATGTGCACATCTACTATAGGGCTTCTAGGGTCCAAATATTTCAGACATATTACCTGCCCCAACATTAAGTCAAACAGCTGCCCAATGACATTACTGGTAGGGGCATCCCTTTTTCTTCTTCCTGGATGCTTGAAGCATTTCTCCTAAATCAACTTATTATAAATGGGAACATCATTTATTGCTTGGAGAAGTGGATCTTTACACATAGATTTTTCAATTCTCCCAAAAGTTCAAGTTCTTTTGGGGTAGGTTGGAGTGATTGGGCTAATCTTTGAGGAAATGGTGGATTTATTTTAAGGTTTCTTTCCTCTCTTTCTTCCTCAAATTCCCTATGTGGAGAGGGAGGTTGGTTATCTGGGAGAATTCTCCCAGATCTTAGGTTGATCTCCTGGATATCTACAACATAAGCTTGGTATGATGTCTCTCCACTATATACTTGTTGATCCTACCTATTGTTCAGGTTTGGATTTGGTTGGGTAGGCATCTAGGGTTGCTTGGGTGGAGCACAGTGTAGGAGTTGTGGTTGGGTAGGTGGTGGAGGCAATAGAGTTGGAGCATTGTTGTATTGGGGCCTCCACCCCTGGTGTGGTGTATTCCACTGAGGTTGTGGAAGAACATATGGTTGAAATGATTGGTTGGCTAGCTGAGAATGATATTGAGATGCATAGGACCAAGGAGGGGGTGTAAACCAGGAAGGATGAGTAGGGGATCCCCAAGAAGGTATAGCTGTGGTTTGTTTGGGGTTGTAATATGCATGGGATGACCCTTGCATACCCTACTGGTATGGTCTAGGCCTAGGAGGTATCCTTTGGTTGATGTAGCAAAGCTACTCAGTGACCCCTTCATCTCCTTGATATACAACTTTGAGTCCAGGTAAATAAGGGCACTTGTCTATGGAGTGTTTTTCTTCACAGACCTAACAAATCTCAATGCAATTCAATGGACATCCATTCCTAGGATGCCTCCTGGTGCATCTAGGACAAAATATGGCCAAGGCTCTCTCTGCTTCCCCTTGATTCCGTTTGATATTCATGGTGTCCAATTGCAAGGCAAGGGTTTGCAACATCTCACTTTTGAAATCTTCCAGCATATTTCCAATTTCACCCTTGATGGATGAGTTGGAAGATGATGTACTAGTCATAGGTTGACTACTCCTACCCCTTTTCCTGGTTTCCCTAGAATGGTTTCTAAAGATAGTCTTGATATCCTCATAGGGTAATTGGTAGATATATCCTCCTACTAACAGATGTAAGGTATCCAGAAGATCTTCCTTTACTCCTTTGAGTAGGACCAGCTTTAGTGACTCAGGGTCAAGTGTGCACCTAGCCCTTTTGTAACTGAGCTAGAATCTTTCTTCGTAGTCTTCTAAGGATTCATCCAGGCCCACAGTCATCCTGAAAATTTCTTCTTTAGTATCCTTTGACCTATAGTAGTCCCTATATTTTTTGTTAAAAGCCTGCTGCATCTAAGCCCAAGTTGCAAAGCTATCTCTAGGTAAATGCACAAACCAACGCAATGTTGCATCCTTAAGGGTAGATGGAAACAGTTTTAACTTTTTCTCATCATCTGTATAGTCATTGGTTCGGCATATAACAACAAAATCAAGTAGGAAAGTGTTAGGGTCCTCTATGGTTAGGCCATGGAAATGAGGTAGAACAGAGGGGCTTATATTCTTCATCTTAGTGTCCCCATTGGTTTCCCTAATGGGGAAGGCACCCTGAACTCTCTCTCTATTCCCTCTATCATTTCAGTTTTATGCCATTGGTTCAGTAGGAATGGGTTCCTCTTCTTCTTCTTCCCCTGTAGGTTCTTTAAATATGTCAAGTTGCTCACCTAAGTGTTCCTCCAATTCATAGCCACCGAATAAGAGAGAAGGTTGGCTGTTGGATACAGTGGGTGTATTTGGCAAGAATTTTCCTAAGTTGTCCCTACTCCTACGAGGCATGAAAGGAAATGTTTTTGGGTTGGCTTTTATAAGGTTTTTTTAAGCTGGAAAGTACTTTGCAGAAATGAAATTGTTGATTGAATGGAAACTACTGACAGACAAAAACTACTTGTTAAATTGAACTTCTACTTGCAAAATGGAAAGGAAAGCAGATAATGACAACTGAAAGAAAGGAAGCTACTAGATTACTTTTGTGGAAATAAACTAATGATAGAATATTGGAGACTAGAAATAGAAGAAAAGAAATTAGACTAGGAATATAAGAAAAGAAAGCAATACTCACATTCTACTCAGACACCTCCCTCGCAACGACACTAAAACATGATGAACGCCAGTATTGCAGCAAGGATTCTGTGACTCCTAGGCTACCAACTTTACTTATCAACCTAGGGTTCATACAAAATTGGAGGTGGTAGTGCTATATGCACAAGTAGAAGTAAAGGTCCTACCTATTGTCATTTATTCATCTGGGGAGAGACCTCAGGGGTTCCAAGACAAACTTCTATAGAATTAGAAGAAGCTTGATTATTTGATGGAAGAAGATAAAACCTACTCTAAGAGAGTTATTCTACTGCAGTAATGAAGAAAACAACAGAGAATGCTAAATAACACCATATCCTAATTCAACATTTAAACATCTATGCTAAGCAGAATGGCTAAATCAACACTAACCTAATGCTACTATCTAAGTTTTAGAAGTAAATAACATCAAACCATACTAAGGTGTAAGCAAGGAAACTAAACTAAATCTGTTTTCACTTTTTTGGTTTTTTTGGTAAAATCAAGCATGCAATGTAATTGTTCTTGTAGATGTGACAAGTGGGTGGAAGTTGGTTGAGGATGGCTAGAAGGTGCTTAGGGGAGTATGGCAATGATCGGATGGAAACATTCAAATAATACGCAAAACAACATTTAGGAAGGAGTCAAGCAGAAGAGCAATCAGAGGACAAAATTAGTGAAAGGAGGACATAATGAAGCAGCGATGCATGGGAACCGTTGGATCAGTTAGATCGATGAACAAGATTAATGGAACATGATATGGAAGATAAGTGGAAAATATCTTATCACAAGCGACTACGTTAATAGATGGATAAATCGATCAATGAATAGGATTAACGAAAGATAAGAGGCGGAGATCATATCACATGAGATTGAGTGAATAGATGGATGGATAGGGTTAGCGGAAGATGAGTGGCAGATATCTTATTGCAAGTGATTATGTTAATAGATGGATAGATCAATCAACGAATAGGATTAACAGAAGATGAGCGGTGGAGATCCTATCACATGAGATTGAGTGAATAGATGGATGGACATGGTTAACGGAAGATGAGCGGCAGAGATCTTATCGCGTGAGATTGAGTGAATAGATGGATGGACAGGGTTAACGGAAGATGAGAGGCAAAGATCTTATCGTGGGATATTAATTAATAGATGGACGAATAAGATTAATGGAGGATGAGCAGTGGAGATCTTATCATAGGGAAAATGTGCAAAATGATGGAGCAAGTTTTCCTAGGCGGTAAGAAGTTTCTCCCGCGCCCTCAAGTCTGTAAGTGGAATTCCAAAATTTTACGTGACTAGCCTAACTGGATGACACATAGCACAGGAAAACAACTTTTCTCATGTGCTCTCGGGCGGATATCGACTGTGCAACAATTTGTGCGAGATTATGCGATAGCCATTAGGTGATGCGAGATTGAGTCAACGGTGGAGATCGGCCAAGCTAGTTGGCGATCGGATGATGCGATAGCCATTGGATCGAGGGCACAACAGATAAACAGTGGAGATTTGGAGCACATAAAGTAGGTGGAAGAATTCATGATAGCCGTTAGATCAAGCTAGATAGATTGACGATGGAGATCTAGAGCGCATAAAGTCAAGTGTTGAAATGAATCAGGCGATGATTAGTCAGGTTTGTTATAGATCAGATGGTAAGGAAATCTACAGGTATAATCTGATCAAGACATCTTTTATTAGCTTCCACTTAAGCATTTCATGCTGAAGGAGATGAGAATATGAGCAAAAAGTGATGGAAAAAGACGACAATGAAATGAACCTCGTACTAAATCAAGACAACAAACTTCATGCAAGAACTCCTAGCTAACCAGCTAATTGAAATAAAGCACAAATGGAAGCAAACTAAAACACAACTAATATACGCTACACTACTATAATGGAAATGTAGCTACTTAAGAAAGTGAACGACTAAACCATGAATCTACACTAGCATACATGTACAATAAAGAGGAGCCTTAGCTGCTAGGTTTGGGCCCTAACCCAAGAGCTTCAACCCTATGAGTTAACTCAGTGCTGGCTCAAAACAAAACTCATTCTTATTATCAAAACAATGGATTAAATAAAAAACTATCACAAGTCTTGTAGCTCAAAAAATAAAGGAGTTTTACAATAAAACAATCTGAATCCTACTAAGGTCCTAGGCCTCTCTACTTATATGACTAATTTCTCCTACAAATTCCTTAAAATTAGGGAGGCTCGACTCCCAAACTTGATATAAACTGGTGCTTTGACTTTCACTTGCTCGACTGCCTTCTAGTCCTCATGATTTGGTTGTTTACACTCCAAGCTGATGGAGGGATATTCGAATGGAGGGGTAGTAAATGAGGAGGATTTCCCTCCTATAATTCCTCTCCCTTGTCCCATTCAAGTTTTGACCAAGGTCTTTGCCAAAATTCCTTGATTTTATCGTTTATTCCTGTGTTAAATGCACATTAGATTACAAAGCAAAATATCCAACTCTAACTTATCTCATAAACAAAATATAATGAAAAGTATGCAATAAGTCATGAGAATACTTGGTTTGACTAAGCTAGGAGGTGAATTAAGGCCCATATAATTACCCAATGATAAGGCTCATCACTAATGGCTAAGTTTAACAAGCATAAAATTCACAATTTTATATGTAAAATACAAGCTAAAAAGTGTTTCCCAATTTTAAGTTTTCATAAATGTCTTTAATAAACAATTTGACAAGCTTTACTCTTAAAAATTGAACTTACTAAACTACTCTCCACACCACCCTCATTGAATAACCAACATAACATTTCTCTCCAATTTTTCCTTTATCCGTAACTAGTGAAAACAAATTTTCCTCTACTCCACCCAACCACCCAACGTAACCTTTCTCTCCAATTATGCTATTTCCAAATGGAAGCCTTTTACCTTCGAATTTCAAGAGAATTTGGCAAGATCCACTTTTGAACCTAACCTCTTAACAATTATAAGACAACAATAAAGCTCAAAAAACTCACATAAATTTCTCATATCATTTCAAAAGAAAAGAATTTATATATTAATGTAAAATCTATTTTACATAAATCAATTTGACTTAATCTTAACCCACACCCAATAGTTCCACATCAATATTTAAAAGAAATATAAGATAATAAAATTTATAAAAACAATTGCAAAAAGTATCACATTAACAGAACTAAAACAATTTGTGCTTCCACTTGCCAAGTGGCATAAAAACTCGCCAAAGGAGACCATTCATGAAGCCACAACTAATTAATAAATTTGATCCCTCTTTTTCGATATACAACGAATAATATTCAGTGCGCATTAGGTCTTAACCAACCATTTTATTGAAAATATAAATTCATCGGGACCTCTTCCAAAATAGACCACTATGGTTTTCATTTTATTATTATAAAATAAATTAAAAGCAATGGGACTACTAAATTTATTACATTGAAACCATGTGTATCCATTTTAATAAGTTACCATCTAAATGTAGCCACTAATAAGACAACGTGATTAATAACCGCTCGGTTATATGGTATTAAAAACGCTATGAGGCGGTGTACAAACTTACAAGGATTGGATTTAAGACATTGTCTAAATTTTGTTGAGCCTTTATCAAAACATTTTTCAAACTTTTTTTTTTTTTAATTATATCAAAATCAACCTTTTTTTTTTTTAATTATATCAAAACCATGGTTATATTTGCAAAGTATATTTAATCACTATTTTGATTATTGTTACATCATCGCTTAAATTTTATCATTTTTCTTGTGAGCTGCATTTTGGTGTGATCTAATTAAAATTGGTAAACTTTAAGCAACACTAGAACAATGGAGTTGAAGTATCCTAACATGTCATATAATAATGTGTGGATAAGATGTGACTGTAACCTCATCCATAACTACCATATTTATTAGGTGAATCTCATATTACCATGTCTAACACTGTCGTGATAATAAATATGATTAGGGTTCCATGTAAACTCCTCCATAGTTACCATATTTATTCAGTGAATCTCTTACCATCACCCCAAACATTGTCATAATAATAAATTATATTAGGATCACTGCATGGGGCATTAGCATGTAACTATACTTTCTTTACATGTTTGGTATCAGTGTTTCAAAACTCTCATCTCAAGATTCGTTGGAATAACATTGTTTTCTTTATGGAATGTCATTGGTCATATCAAACGAATTTGTGAATATAATATCTCACCACTTCATGTGTCTGAGAGGTTTCTTCATTAAATCTATTATGACATCTCATTAATTTCCTATTCATTGTATTCTCCATATAATGCTACTCTTACAACTCTCTAGGAAATAAAGTGAGTAGGACAATTAGAAGGTATTATTGCAAATGGTATACAATCTCAACAATTATCATGGGGAAGTCTGGAGGTGTTGGTGGGGGGAAGTTTGGAGGAGGTGGTGGTTGTGGAGCGATAAAAAGGGTCTTTTTAACTCTTAATTACCTCACATTAATTGTCAAACCAGGGATGACTTTTTATTTCAAGAGTGTACTCAGTCTGAGGCGGCTATTTCCTCAAGAGTAGTGTTTTGCAGTATAGTGCTTAAAATCCAAAAGTAAATGAAAGCTGGAAACAAAATCTAATTGGAACAGCAAGAAATTGAAATGTTCTAAACTAAATCATTCACTCAAACAAGCATCAATCAAGGATACAGTAGAAATAACTCATTCCTCTAGAAATTGATGCAATTAAAATCAAACTGCAACAAGACAATCAATCTGGGAACGAGGAAGCAATAACCAATGTTCTCTACAGTTGACAGACCTGCTTTAAAGCAATTAAAGGGAAATCGAAATTGAACTGAAGCTTCTATTGAAAGTAAACTAGGAAAACTCTTTAAAAGCAAACTCTTGCAATTAATCAACAGAAATGAACAACAAAGTAAATGGACAACAAACTAGAATTAAAGAAATTGAATAACCAATCCTATTGAACAACAATCTGTAATGAATATCAATCAAACGGAACAGCAAATGCAATGAAACTATAATTAAAATAGAACAGAGAAGCTTTATATTTGAAATGAGCAGCATAACAATATACGTTGAGAAGGATAATAATCTCTGCTATGATGGAAAAGAACAACCACACGATTCAATATGAACTTGTGCAATAAAACAATTTCATAAAATATTATAACAGCTCGCTACAAAAACATGAAACTATAAGGCAATACGATTCAAAGAAATAGGAACTAAATCAAACCATCACACGACGGAAATTGGAAATATATAATACAGCAGAAGCATACTCCACCAGAGGCTGGGCCCTTAGCTGCCAGCGGATGCTGCTGTGCTATTTCAGATGAGAAGAATGTACAACAACCCTTTTATTTATTCATCCTCAAATTGTGAAATCATTACAACAGCAAAAGCTTTGAAGATTACAATGGCAATGCAACCATCCCTATCCTATCATGAATAATCCACCATCATTCTTGAATCTCTAGTTCTGAATCCTTAATTCTCCATCATTTTCCATCCCTAAAGTCATCCCCCTCTTTAATCTCTGTTTTCATTTAAATAGAGAGAGAGCAGAGAGCAGTTACAATAGAGATAATTACAACATGATTCTATTACAAAAGTGGATTATTTCCAACCAATTGATCAACAAAAAGATATATTTCCATTCATCTCTCAACAAGAGCAAGACAAATTTGGCTTTGCAGCTGAGATTTGGAGGACGGCCACAACAACAAATCTGAGAAAATCGTGCTCAAAGAACCCCGCGTTTCTCTCAATACAAGCCGAATTTGGGCAAACCGTTCTCTACTAGGTTAGTTGGGTCCAGTCTGGACAAAACCCATGTTCCGGGTTTTCCATATTCTTCTTCATTTGCTCAGAATCTCAACCGTAAAATTGTCACTCCTTATTCCAGCGAATTTCTGAGTTGGCGCTTTTAAAAATCAAATCTTCAATCTGGAAATTACCTTGGAGGCTAAAACTGGTGAATAACGTTATAACCAACTTATTAAAACTATCATTGATAAAATAATTCATAATCATCAATTTATTAGAAATAAAGGAAGATAAATAATATTCATCCATAAGATCATAAATCATTTATAAAATGGATTTAAATGATAAATTATAACAAATGATATAATAGAGAAGAGTAACAATGGATGAAATAAGTTTTACAAAGGTGGTCGTATTCACAACCCAACACACCCCCACACCGAATATATTGCATGTCCTCATGCAACAAAAACTGAATATGTTGCATGTCCTCATGCAACCCAAAGACAAAACCCATGTGTTAACCAAGAAATAAAATTTGTTCCTCTCAGCTCATAAAATGGATAGAACAAATAAATTCTTCCTCAATTAATGAATATTCAATTTTAGCAATCTTGATGAAGGCATAACAATTAAGTTGCAGCAAAATATGATATAAATAACAGCAACCTTCATTAACCATTTTCCCAAAAACTACAAACCATCTTTTGTTGAAATGTTGCAAGTAGATTTGTAATATATGAATGCTTCCATGATCCAAAAATCAAATCGTTTTGATGCACGGAGCATGAGATATAAACAAAATGGTTGGAGGTGATAGTGCATGATTTCTGAAATTTTATGAACCAATTTATCTTGAAATTATCTGAGTCTGTGTATTTTAATGATACATCTGTGTTATCCAGAAATCACAAGAAGTGAGTTCATAGTTTTAAAAATATTAGGGAAATCAATTTTTGCACTGAAATTGTATGCCTTAAATGAGAAAGAAAGAAAAAAAAACATCCATCATGCGTAGCAATTCCTCCCCCTCTCTGAAAAATTAGCATGGCCTCATGCGATGCTAGAAAACAAATTGGAGGTGGTTGCTACCATATGTTGAATTCTATGCCTTGGTGTAAAAACAACATGGAATAAGGGAGGTGTTGAGAATGAATAAGAATAGCAATGGATGATAAAGACTATGAATGACATGGTTATAAGAAATAAATGAACGAAAGTGCACACCCCAAGATGATATGCTACTGAAAAAAATGGGAAGTGGTAAAGAGGTGGACTGAAGGATGATAAATAATGCTCAATGGATTTTCATTAAATTCTCCTAAATTCGTAATAAATCAGAAAATTATGCTATTTTACCTCAAGTTTTACCTCCAAAAAGAAAAATGTGGAATGACATATATGTACTGGCATTTGTTGAAGCTGATGTAGGCAAAGTTGGTGTTGAAAGTGATGCAAAAGGTGGAATCCAGGCAAGCACATCATCTCTGAACAATTGTTCATGTTTGCGAGGTGCTCGAGCCTCTTCTATTAGTTGCAATAGTGTGGTCATGTTGTGAAAAGAAGTTTTCCCATATTTGTTGTTGTCCTGTAAACAAAGCACTATTTGGCATACAATGTTCTTGAATCCATAGTGTTAGTTTTGAATAGCAACAGATTAAGATGTATGCAAAAATTTCAATCAGAAAAACTTATCAAATCAATAAGTTATGGCAGAGTGCACTAATTATATCACATGCAATCCCATAATGCATACATTCACCCTCCAATTGGAAAAGGAGTTCCATGACCATAAAGCATATGAGAGGTGTTGTGTTGGCAGCAAGGCCAGCGAATGAACAATACAACAGTAAATGAAGCAGAGTACACATATCAATGATAGGATGGCGAGAGTTATGGTTATAATGAGAGCAGAGTGTATAAAGATAGTTATGAATAAAAGATAAGATTCTTTGGATTGATGATAAGTTATGAAAAGAGGAAAAGAATGACAATATGCCAAAAAGATGCTTTGCTCACTGTATTCTAGCTGAAAAATGATTTGATTGATCATAAAACAATTTATCATGCATAAAGGTTCAAAATAGGGATAAAAATTAAGGAAATAAATTCTCTGATAAAAATAAAAAATAAGAAAAAGGTATTATAGTAATAATTGACGATAAGATATAACTTCAATACAATAAGCAGAGCCTCTGTTGCCAACAAGCGTCCATAGCCTCAACAGGGTTTCTTTTTAACCCATATGAGCCAGGATCCTCAATTTATAACTAAAGAGTTTCAGTGCTGTTCTACAAAAGAGATCAGTGCGCTGGCATGGTAACTAGATAACCACACTGCCATTCACTGGGATGTAGCAAAAGTGATCAGGCCGCCTCGTGATGAGACCTCCTATTCCATGGGATAATTTGGCTATCTAGTGGATCATAACCCTGGTGTGGTGGCCATAATGGGAATGTCACTTTGTTACAACCTTATGAACATGGTAGGCTGGCTGGTAATGAGACCCCCTATCCTCCATCTGTAAACAAATTTTGTTGTTATTACATATTTTTATGATAAAAAGAGGGAGGCTTGATACTCCTTAAGAGCAAGGATGGCAGAAGAACTTGAACATGTCAATAGAAAAAAATATACCCATAATCTCATTTATTACAGATAGAGCAGATTATAACCAGGAAGGGTGGAACCAGCATGGTATTAAGATGACCAATCAATATCATGTTCAACAAAAAACAATGCAGTAAAGTAGTATATAAATAATTGTCCTTTTTGAAAAGAATATATCATCAAGGAGTTGTCCTGTTAAAGATCATAACGTGAATGATATTAACTTGCTTCAATAAAATCCATAATTCTTGTCCTCATAAAAATAGTGTACTTCATACCATGAAAGGGAATCAATAAAATGCGGTTGAGATGAACTAAGAATAATCCCACAAGAGGAAGGAAGGGTTGCTCTCGAAAATACTTCCAAAGTGTTGTTTTTTTTGAAGGGACAGCAAAAACACTCAAAAAGTGTTATTCTTTGTAGGGAACAACGAAGGAAATGCACGCCAAAAGGCAAAAATACACATGAAAAAATGTTTTTCCCTATAGGGAACAACGAAAAAAATGCATGTGAAAAGGTGTTGTTCTCTAAGAGAAACAACAAGAAATGCAAAAATGATGAAAATGAACAGCAAAAATGTGAAAGTGCAGAAATGTTATTCCATTTCGAAAAGGAACAACAACTGTACCATTTCGAAAATGAACAACAAAACGTGAAAATGCAGAAGTGTTGTTCCATTCGAAAAGGAATAGCAAAAACGTGAAAGTGCAGAAGTGTTGTTCCATTCGGAAAAGAACAACAAAACGTGAAAGTGCAGAAGTACTATTCCATTTCGAAAAGGAACAGCAAAACGTGAAAGTGCAGAAGTGATGTTCCATTTCAAAAATGAACAACAAAACATGAAAGTGCAGAAGTGATGTTCCATTTCGAAAAGGAACAGCAAAACGTGAAAGTGGAGAAGTGTTGTTCCATTTCGAAAAGGAACAACAAAACATGAAAGTGCAGAAGTGTTGTTCAATTCCGAAAAGGAACAGCAAAATGTGAAAGTGCAGAAGTGCTGTTCCATTTCGAAAAGGAACAACAAAACATGAAAGTGTAGAAGTGTTGTTCCATTCCGAAAATGAACAGCAAAACGTGAAAGTGCAGAAGTGTTGTTCCATTCGGAAAGGAACATCAAAACGTGAAAGTGCAAAAGTGTTGTTCCATTCGGAAAGGAACAACAAAACGTGAAAGTGCATAAGTGTTGTTCCATTCGAAAAGAAATAGAAAAACGTGAAAGTGCAGAAGTGTTGTTCCATTTCGAAAAGGAACAGTAGTTGTTCCATTTCAAAAAGGAAGAACAAAATGTGAAAAAGGAACAGCAAAATGGACAATCATAAAATGTAAGCATGTAAAAAAAAACTTAGTTGTTCACGACATTGATGCTGAAGATGAGTTACACTTTGAATGAAACAACACCTAAAACACAAAATATAAGAGAAATTAGAAAAGAAACAACAAAAAACAGTATGTAAATAAATAAATTAAGTTACAACAGCTATGATGTTATGTAAAAAAAAATGATCTCTTTGAAAAATCTTTTGGCAGCAGTGATAAGACATGAATCTTCAAATGGAAATCAATTGTTCATTTCTTCTATTATGAATCCGTTGGGTAATGAGTTAGATGAAATCCCTTTGTTTCAATTAAAATTTCTTTCAAGAATCACTTGTCCATAAATTGACCTTCTTTTTCTCCTAGGACTTGTAAAAAACGAGTATCTACCTGCAATAAAACATTAAATCATGGAGAAAGAGAGGTGTATGGGCTCCCTTAATCCAAGAATTATAAAAAAAGCTAACAAGTATTTACTCTGTATAAAAAATCCACAGAGAAAATAACAAAGTAAAATTTATTTGTCACCTGCGGGAGAGCAGTGGTCGACCATACTAACCAGCAATGTTTTAATCACAACTTCTTTGTTTTTCATCTAAATTGAGTGCTTCCAAAGCCAGATGAGAGCTAATTCACAGTTTTATTTGCAATAGAAATAGATTTTAAAACTTCAATGATGTGATATGTCAATTTTAGTTGGAACAACCTGCATAACAGAGTCATGTTCGATTACCCAGCTTAGACCAATAGTTGATATTTCAAGCATAAATTTTTTGTTTGATGTCGGATTCGAATGAATAAAATTGTAAATGAAATTATATTTATTTATTTATCTCCAATAGAAACATGGTTTGAAGAAAATAAGAATTAATAGGTCAAATACTGTAAGGAACAGTCGGAAAAACAGAGTTTTAAGGATGCTGATTTACGATAGACAGTCGGTATTGTGATCATAGCTTTCCCATACGATATTTAAAATGAGTGATTCCAATTGAATTGTAAACTAGATTCAGAGGGAAATATACCATAGCAACAGGTTTTAAAAATTCATTCATTTATGCTTCCAAAAACTGATTGTCCCAACTCTGTTCCTGAGCTGCCCGCTAGACATCCGGTCAATGTTTTGGTTATAACGTTTTCGTTTCAAATCCAAATTGAGTGATTCAAATTGGGTTGGAAAGTAGACATAAAGGGCTACTTAGGAAAGAAACCGGTTTTAAAAATATTCACTTTTGGTTTCTCAAAACATGACTATCCCGACTGTTTTTTTAGAAATTTCATCAAGCCCACAAGCCAAAAAATATGATATTCAAGCATTTTTTCAAATTGGTGATAAAAATGAATATGAGTGTTTGTATAACTATTATTTCGATTATAAGTCATCTACATACACAAATGAATTAAAAAAAATTATCACCAATGTTGATTTGCATAGCATGTTGTAACAAAAAACAACTAGTTTTACATAAAAAACAAAATGCATTTATTTATTCCCTTATTTATTTTATTTTCTACACTA
>APFE031657254.1:0-35849 GCA_000404065.3 Pinus taeda | reverse complement strand
ACTACTCTTTAAAAATGGCTACACTCTCCCCGGCAACGGCGCCAAAATGTGGAGCGATAAAAAGGGTCTTTTTAACTCTTAATTACCTCACATTAATTGTCAACCTAGGGACGACTTCTTATTTCAAGAGTGTACTCAGTCTGAGGCGGCTATTTACTCAAGAGTAATGTTTTGTAGTATAGTGCTTAAAATCCAAAAGTAAATGAAAGCTGGAAACAAAATCTAATTGGAACATCAAGAAACTGAAATGTTCTAAACTAAATCATTCACTCAAACAACCATCAATCGAGTATACAGTAGCAATAACTCATTCCTCTAGAAATTGATGCAATTAAAATCAAACTGGAAAAAGACAATCAATTTGGGAACGAGGAAGCAATAACCAATGTTCTCTACAGTTGATAGTCCTGCTTTAAAGCAATTAAAGGGAAATCGAAATTGAACTGAAGCTGTTATTGAAAGTAAACTACAAAAACTCTTTAAAAGCAAACTATTGCAATTAATCAACAAAAATGAACAGCAAAGTAAATGGACAACAAACTGGAATTAAAGGAATCGAATAACCAATCCTATTGAACAACAATCTGTAATGAATATCAATCAAATGGAATAGCAAATGGAATGAAACCATAATTGAAATAGAACAGCGAAGCTTTATATTTGAAATGTGCAGCATAACAATATACGTTGAGAAGGATAATAATCTTTGTTATGATGGAAAAGAACAGCCACACGACTCAATATCAACTTGTGAAATAAAACAATTTCATAAAATATTATAACAGCTCGTTGCAAAAACATGAAACTGTAAGGCAATATGATTCAAAGAAATAGGAACTAAATCAAACCATCACACGGTGGAAATTTGAAATATAATACAACAGCAGCATACTCCACCAGAGGCTGGGCCCTTAGCTGCCAGCGGATGCTGCTGGGCTACTTCAGATGAGAAGAATGTACAACAACCCTTTTATTTATTCATCCTCAAATTGTGAAATCATTACAACAGCAAAAGATTTGAAGATTACAATGGCAATGCAACCATCCCTATCCTATCATGAATAATCCACCATCATTCTTGAATCTCTAGTTCTGAATCCTTAATTCTCCATCATTTTCCATTCCTAAAATCATCCTGAAGTCATCTCCATCTTTGATCTCTATTTTCATTTAAATAGAGAGATCAGAGAGTAGTTACAATAGAGATAATTACAACATGATTTCTTTTACAAAATTGGATTGTTTCCAACCAATTGATCAACAAGAATATATATTTCCATTCATCTTTCAACAAGAGCAAAACGAATTTGGCTTTGCAGCTGAGATTTGGAGGACGGCCGCAACAGCAAATTGAGAAAATCGTGCTCAAAGAACCCTTTGTTTCTCTCAATACAGGCCAAATTTGGGCAAACTGTGTGTTAGTAAAGTTAATTGGGTCCGTTTTGAACAAAACCCATGTTCCGGATTTTCCAGATTCATCTTCATTTGCTCAGAATCTCAACCGCAAAACTGTCACTCCTTATTCCAGTGCATTTCTGAGTTGGCACTTTTAATGATCAAATCTTCAATCTGGAAATTATCTTGGACGCTAAAAATGGTGAATAATGTTATAACCAATTTATTAAAACTATCATTCATAAAATAATTCATACTCATCAATTTATTAGAAATAAAGGAAGATAAATAATATTCATCCATAAAAGCATAAATCATTTATAAAATGGATTTAAATGATAAATTATAACAAATGATATAATAGAAAAGAGTAAAAATGGATGAAATAAGTGTTACAAAGTGGTCGTATTCACGGCCCAATAGCAAGACCCTGGGCTTAGATCACAAAATTCCAGGTTGCAAGGAGTGATGAGCCATTCATGATTATATACATGATTCTTTAGATGGATGGTTGCGTACATGTCATGGATCTATTTCATATGATCCCTCCAGTCGGATGGTTGCATCCATGTCGAGGATCCATGCACGTGATATTTTTCTTGATGGATTGTTGTGCCTATACCATGGATTCATGTATTGTTATATGCCTCTCATGCTTATCTAGCATGACTATTATATTTTAGATATGTGCATGTATGCTTGCTTACAGGTTTTTCGATGATGAACTTTGGTTCCCCACATCTACTTGTAAAGCATTTCACCCCTCACTCTAGTTTGGCCTTCACACTTTATAGGGTATCTGTTACACAACATTTTTTCACTATCCTTGTACTCCCTATTCCATAATCCCGAAGGACCTCTACAGTGACCCTCATGTCTTTTCCTATCATGAAGAAGCTCTCATTATGTCCCTCTTCATGAGTAGAACATTTCCCTCTTGCATCATCTCCCAAGAATCTTCCTTTTGCCCCAGTTTATAAGACTGGTGCTAATGACCAGTTCATCCCCCGTGTTGATTTGCATAGTTTAACACTGGGACTAGTGTTGATCAATGCTATTGAGCCTTGTCTCAGTCACGCCAATCCTCTTTTGGAATTTTTTTAAATATCGAGTCGAAGCTTTGTAACGGAAGTTCGATAAATGGTTGGGCTGGATGGAGCCGAAGAAGTTAGTTTGGGCTCCTTTCCCCTATTAGGATGGAACAAACCCAAGAGATAAGGCCTTCTTCCATGATAAGAGGAACCATCTCCCCTCCATCAAAGCTATATAAGCCCCTCCTTTCCCAAGTTGAACTAGTTTTCTGGATGTAGTTTCAGTCTTAGTATTTTTGGAGCTTGAACAAGCAGTAAGACATATATAGCTTGTAGCTCTCTAGTTTATGTTTGAGGGAGAATGGTGTTTTTGGTTTGGTTTGAGACTAAAGGGAAGAAGCCTTAAAACTTCCATTGTTGGGGCTATCCATGAGATGCTAGAAGAAGTGTGGGAACCTGGATATGTTGGAGGATACCAACAATGTCAAGGCATTGGTTGTTATCTCTTTATGAACTTATATGAATACAACTATTGATTGATTTCCTACATTGATTTCCTACACTATAGCCTCTTGGTGCAGACTGTCTGGGAGGCTGCGTCAAGCTCTACGCAATTTTGGGCAATAGTGCTTGGTCATTGAGGGCTGAGACTACCTAGTGCAGCTCAGTGGAGGTTCGACTGATGGAGGGTTGTCCAATCGATAGATTTTCGACAAAATTACTAAGTGTGTGAGTAAGTGGACTTTTGTATACACGACCTTGCGAACACAAACTCAACATGACTTGATGACAAGACACCTCGAACCAACAAGACAACATATGCTCAGTGTGACTGACTGAAGGATGTGAGAAAAAAGTGCAATGCTTGATATAGATCATTGAATGACCATGATGACACTTGCGCAACATTGCATACAACCTCCTGTATGAGTGTGACAAATGCTTTCATAGTGAATACAACTTCTACACATGAAAATGGACCTTGAACATTGCCAACATGATTGCAAGCATGACATTGCGACCAACATTCTAAAAGACAACTGGTGAATGGTCAAGAAAAGAGGGTGTAGAGACTCAATACAAGCTCATGGAATGAGCTCGAGTGTTTGAAAACATCAAGTGAAATCAAAATGAAGGCTCCGAAATTAGAGACGAGCCAAAATGTTTGAGGTGTTATAGCCGCTACAATAGAATCTCATAAGAGAAGTATCACCCAATCATGAAGTGACCATGAATAATCTTAGGTGATAGATCATGGTACCATAAGTAGACCCAAAAATTCAAGTGTGAGCAAGCTTTTGGATGTTTTTTGTCGTAGTGACAACACTTGGCGACACACTAGAATAACTCCAGCTTCTTTGTTTAGATCTACCTTTGAGTACAAAGTCTTAGTCTTTTAGAAAGTGTTGACTTACCATGTGGAGCATCTCATCTTCTCCATTTATCTCGATTATAAGTATTTTATTTCCTATCCCCTTTCTCAGTTAAATGCATTTAAAAGGATTAAGATATATTAATATTTTCGATTTGGGAGAAAGATAGTATATATTTGCAAATTTAAGATGACCAAAGTTTTAGTTTCATATCCAGTTTTTCTTTATTACTAGGAGGCATGTTCAGTACCCCAACAAAGTCACTCCATGAACACAAGTATTGCTTCGCTTCCAGAGAGCCTGTTTAGTACCTTAGTGAAATTACTTGATTCACGTCCTTGTGTAGGAATCCTTTCTCTTATTTCACCCCTTATTTTATTTTCAATATGTTTTAGCATGAATTATACTTTATTCCATGGGGTGGAAGAGGGATCTTGACTTATTAAGAGAAAGAGAGGCTAAAATTAATATGCTCACTCTTAATTTTCTCCTTTCCCTTCTCTACTCGATCATATTAGCAAACAAATTACCATTCAATTACCATATCGAGTCAAGGAATGAATTTCCTAAAATAGATATGGGCATCATGGTTTATCTTATGGCTTACCCTTCGAATGGATCATATTTTCCATTCAGACATCATCGACTTTAAAATCTATGTAGGCTCAAACAAAGAAGAGGGATACATATTAGCCAAGAGTTTCCTACCATTATACTTTCCTTTTCAAAACTCTGCCACATTGTTCTCTTGAGCCAAACAAGAGAAATTTTCTTGCATGGTCTTATTGAAAAAGATGCAAAATGAAAGACATGACACAACAAGAAAATCAAAAGCAACAGAATAAAGAAAATATAATACTTAAAAGAAACACAACATACAAGACGGGGAGCAAGAAACAAAGAAAATGAAAAACTACATGTCCAGAAAAATGCAAGGTCTATGTAATGCAAAAGAAACTAAAATGCAGCCAGGCCTACTTCTAATCTAACTAGCTAGAAGGTCAAGGTTAAGTGTAGTGAAATTTCCAATGTAGCCATCAAATTTGCTCCCAACCTGCAAATACAAAGATACAAGCAATTAAAAGAAATGCAAAAGTAAAGATAAAAACTTGAATATTATGCACAATAAATTCAAGGTCTTGACTAGAGGTAGAAATATGTGCCATAACAGCTAATTTTAACCTATCTACAATTGTATGTTTTTATCCAAACAACATCCATACAAGCCTTTAAAGTTTCTCGTGAATGTACCTTTGTCTTTGTTTTCATCCTTAGCAAACATTAAGAAATATTGAGGCTTATAATTAATGAAAGATCTTGATAGGTAATATCACTCTATCCAATCATAGAATTGATCATGAAATATGAAACAACCATTTTCGTAACCCTGAAATTCTTGAGATAATAAGATTTAAATTAGTGCATTGGAATCATAAAGAGAACCTTGTTGGGGATCATTTCATCTGATCTTATTGAGAAGCCTTTTTAAGATCGTGAGAACATGAAATAACCATTAAAAAAGGCTAAAGTGCCTCAATTGCTTGACAAGTATCTGAAAAGTGAGATGATAAACCACAAAGTTCAATTGGTTCAATAAGATAAATTTATGTAAAACAACTATCATCAAATATACTAATGATGAAATTATTAGTTGCATGGCACATGTTTGACCTAGTGTTATGATCATATGCACTGGTTAGGGCACAAAATTCTTTGTTATATGAAAATAGAGATGTATCAATGATATGTAAACTGTCGTGGATATTCCACTAGACAGTTCATCACAACAGATCTAATAATATTATATTAAAACTCTGAAAATCATACACTATTACAGTTTATTAAACTTTAAGATCTGTGGATTTAACTATAATTATTGCATGCATGTGAATATATAAATTATGCAAGAAGTAGAGAATGACAAAATAATCTCACACACACATAAGACACAAGATATGCTCTTTGGAAAACCCTTATGGGAGACAACTCAATTGGAAGGTGAGGTTGCTTCACTCACTTTCACTGACTAGAAATATGGCTGCAGGTACAAAGAAGTAATGTATGTGGCCTATGGGCTGCTACAGTGCATAGATTCTCTCTGTGTACTCTACCTCCTATCTCTCCCAGCTATATTTTCTCAATTATGGAAGAAACGTCTCTCCAAAGAATGGAATACCTCTTCGTCCTTGTGGCCTAGTTATAACACAGCTTGATAGCATACTAATGGTTCATTTTGACTACATCAAATCTTAACTAGAGTTACAAATTTACAATATAGACCCTTCTAGAGTATTTTACATCAAAAACATGTGGTTAGCCCCATTTCCATAAATAATGGGTGCTGACGTGACATCCTCCTGAACTATAGGTGTGAAAATAGGAAGATCAAATTATGACCACATAATTTTTGCATACAGACTCTGATTGATGCGTTTATTTCGTCGTTGGAAACAATTTTTTGTGCAGAATAGCATGAAAAGTTGTGGCACTAAACCGAAAAAGGCTTATCACCCCAAAAAATGGCGTTTGATGCCTAAAAATGCTCCTGGAAGGTTTGAGACCTCGTTTCGCCAAACTATGTCCCAATAGTAAAAATGGTCCCGTTAGCTGATTCCTCTACTTTTTCCACTCCAAATGCATCGAGAGGGATGAAAAAAACCTTAATGATCCAATCTGGATCACACCTCCCAATTTTGGGGGGCTTTTGGTCCCCAAAAAAATTTACTAAATGAGGGGAGGAAATGTTTCCTCCACCTTCTCTCTGGTGTACCATTTAGCTTTCCCTGGAAGTTGTCCCTTCAACCCAATCTTCCCAAGGTCATGTTGCCCATATCTTGTAGTTCTGGACCTTTTCTGCAAAATTGTATCTTTTTTCAACTCTTCCTGAGATTTTGGTGCCAAATCCTCCATAGAAGGTAGGAGTTGTTCCTCTTCCTGATCTATCATGGAAGGCTCAAAGAGTTTGAAATTCTCTACATTCACAATTGAGTAAATGCGCATATATGGTGGTAAACTAAGTTGATAGGCATTATTACCTACCTTTTCCAGTATCTCAAAGGGACCATACCTTAGAGCCTTTGCTTTCATACCAGGCCCCTATAGCCTCTCCTTGTTCAACAATATCCATACTCTATCTCCCACCTTGAATGATTTCTTTGTTTTGTGCTGATGCTGTTTGGCCTTATACTTCTCCTACAACTTCTGCAGTGTTTCCTATACCTGTAGATGGATTTGCCTGATCTTCTCTATAAATTCTTCAGCCCTCAAATCATCTCATGTAAGATCTTCCCTCACTCCTCCTTACCACCTATATACAATATCCAAAGATGAAGGTGGAAAATATCCAAACAAGTCTCAAATGGGGACATTCATGTAGAATTGTGTGCACTGCTTTGTCATAAGAATGTTGTATATACCATATTTTCATCTTAGGTATTCAAATGCTTCTAGTTGTATCCCCTCATAAGTTGCACCAAATTCCTGTTGACTACTTCTGTCTTCTCATCTATATGTGGATGGAATGATGTATATCTCTTCAACTTTGTGTATATCTTCTTCCACAATGTAGTCCAGAATGCACTGAGAAATCTCGTGTCCCTATCTAAAATGATGCTCCTTGGTATCCCAAAGTGCACCCAAACCTGTCCAAAGAAAAGGTTTGTTGCTTCTTGTTCATTTATGGTATTTTTACACGGAATCAGAACACACATATTGCTGAACTTGTTAACTACCACGAATAGGTAGTCATGTACCTTCCTAGTTGTCAGTAAAACTCCCACAATTTCCATGGAAATGTTCTCCCAAGGAAAAATAGGTACAGGTAAGGTATGACATATACCTTGTTTCCTATTGCTAGGCTTTTTGGTACAACAAAGCATGCAACCTCTTATGAACCTAGCTACCTTCTTTGGCATCTTAGTCAATACACATACCTTTGCAAGTTAGCCACAATCTTCCCTACACCAAAGTGCCCTACAACCTTGGAGGCCTAAGCATCTCTAATCAATTTCCAATGCTCACCTCTAGGAACACAGAGCTTATACAGCATGTAGAGTAATCCATCCTGGAGATGGTATTCAACGATGTTGTTTCCATCATGAAAATGACTCTAAATCTGCAACTATTGATACGCCTCCTTGAAGTCCTCATATTCTGAATATGCCTCTATGTATGCATCATGGGTGAATGGCTCCATGTGCATAAGACTCCCCAAAGCTATAATATTTGATGAGGGTGGCCTTGAAATCAAATCATTCAAATTATTTGAGATTCCCTTCTTATACTTGATCACCAAATGAAATTGTTGTAAAACCCCCATCCACTTGCAATGCTTGGTCTTTTGTAGCTTACTCTAGGCCTACAAAAACTGTCAAATTTGATGATCTTTGTGGATTACTATCTCCTTTCCCATCAAATAGTCCTTCCAATTCTTCATAGCTTACACCATGGCATAGAGCTCCTTATCGTAGTGATCCGAATCAGATCCATAAACGACTGTCATAGAACCGTGACTAAAACAGGTCGAACAAATCCTTGAAGAATCCAAACCACAGTCGAAAACACCCTGAACCAATGGCCATGGCAGCTGATGTGGAACTATAAGGACCTCGATCAAAGCATGCTAACCAAGGCCCATGGAGATTGCGCAGGAGGTCAAAATAGCCCCTGGGACCCCGGATTAGGAAAAGGAGCTGGTTTTCGATGCGCGTTAGTGCATCGCTGGGCAAACAGGGCCGAAATGGTAAAGCTTAAGCGCTTGGTCACGTTGGGAGCCAGGGGACCACGGGCGGAAAAAGGTAAAAGGCACCAATGTACGATGGTGGGACCCACGACCTAGAAACCAACGGTTTGATTGGGATGCCCTTGAACGGTAAGCGGTTTTGGAGAAAGTGGAGCGATCACAATCAGCAATCGACGCGTGGCAGCAGAGGAGAGAGAAAAACCGCCGCAATCATGCATTATTGGTCGAGCAAGTCAACCGTGCTCGACATGCGAATGACGTTGGATCTGGAGGAGCTCATATCAGATGACTGAGATTGCGCCCTATAGACAGAGCGGAATTGGGATTAAGCTGCGATTTAAGAGGATTTGGAATCCATTGACTTCCATGGTGGAGAAAGCAACGAATCAAAAAGCGGGTTGGCACAGTTCCGATGGAGACATGTGGCTACTTCCTAAGCGTTATGCTGACACCGAACAGGGAATTCCAAGCACACAGGCGACAGGCTAATCGACGCAGGAAGGAGAGGAAATTAATAGACACAGAGGTCAAATGGCTAAAGCCATGAGCAGAGACAGTGAACGGGAGATCAGAAGAGAGATTCAAATCGAAGAGTCCAAGCGAGCAAGAGAGACAGTGAACAGTGAACCCTGAGAGGAGGACTGAGCACATAGAGCAGTAAAGCCAAGCAAAGGAGACAGAGGGCCAAGCTGACCACAGGCAGAATCGAGCACCAAAGATCTTGAAGAATCAAGCCTTCCCATAGAGGAATCTGTCCGGATTGAGCATCACAGTTAACTCTTTCCACTGTATACCGAGAGTCACAGAGCTGGTAGGAAGAATAAGAGTCTGTGTACTCCAAGTGGCTTGGGGAATCCAAGAACTACCCCTGCCAAGAAAAACCTCCTTTAGGAGAACTCATATTGAGTCCCTGCATTTGTAATTCTCTACTTAAAGACACAATAAAACAAGGCCACCACTGAAGTTGGACCAGAGACGTAGCCCTGGAGAATAGGGTGAACTCCTTATTAAAAATTGTGTGTGTCTTTGTATTGCTTACTGTATTTCTCTATTGTCTTTCCATTTAAAATGTCTGTGTATTGGCAATCTGGTCAATCCGTTATTTCAATTACACAGAACACACACCAGCACATGAGTCTGTAATACCTTTGTTTAATAAATCTTCAAATGAGGTCACTCATAGGGTGATTATCAAATCAAGTGGTATCAGAGCTCTAGGATGTAAGGTTAAACAAGCTTGTGTTGGTTTAGCTGTGAATGATCACTAGATCAAAGCTCAAATTAGGAGAAGGAGAGTTGGTGCAAACTAATCCTGAAATTGGGAGAGTCTATTCTCAGAAGACAATGTCAGAAGAAGGTTCTACAAGGCCAGACCCCTAGTTCATAGAAATTTTCCTAGCTATGAAGTCTATGGTAGAAGAAATGTATAGGCACTTTAGAAAGCATAAGGATGAAGATTCATCAGGCTCTAAACAAGATAAGGAAGAAGATGAATCTCATTCTCATGACCACTATAAAGGAAAGGGAAAAGAAGAAAGCTTTCCTACACCCCCTAGTAGCCTTGTGCATAATAAGAAATCGTCTTTGATTAAGTTAGATGTTAAATTTGATTTGCCTATATATGATGGAGAGCTAAATGCTGAAAAGTTGGACAATTGGATTAGACAAATTGATGTGTATTGTAGGGTACAAAACATAGACTGAGACAGGAGTAAGATTCAGCTGGCAAGCCTATGCCTAGGAGACACTGCCTTGGTTTGGTGGGAAGGAAAAACCCAAGCTGATGTGAAGAAGCATGGTAAGACCATCTCTATCTGGAGTGACTTTGTCTCTGCCATCAGAAAGCAGCTATATCCATTGGCCTACATGCAACAAGCCATGATGAGTTGGCAAACTCTTCGGTAGTTGAAAGGGAAAAGTATGCAAGGGTATACTCAAGAATTCAGAAAGAGATCATTGATGTTAGGTATCTCATTAGACTCACCAGAAACTCCTTTGAAGTACATTGGTGGTATACACAGCTACATGAGGTATACCATCCTCATGTTTAATCCCACTAGTATAGATGAGGTATCTATACAATCTACTCATCTAGAAGCTAGAGGAAAGAATTGGAATATAGAAGTTGGGGGACCATCCCAACCCACTGTAAGTAAGAGCAAGGAGAAAAGAAAGCAGAAGTGGAAAGCAAGGAAGGCTAACACTGCACAAAGAGGCAAAGCTTCATGCACTCACTGTAAAAAGGAGGGGCATGACGATGAGCATTGTTAGATTTTGCATCCAAAGTTGAGACCTAAGAAGTCCGAGGGAAAGAAGAAGAAGACTGCTGCAGCTATTCAGAAAGATTTGGGGTCAGACTCAGGAGATGAAACAATCATTGCAACCACAGGTATAAAAGGTAAGAATTCTGGAGCATCTACTAGTAATTCTGCTCAATCTGTTATTGATGAAGAACATGAGAGGAAAAAGTCATGAGCTTTTCCATATTCGAGTTGTTTCCAAGAATCAAAAGATTGATACTTTGTTTGATAGTGGCTCACAAGTAAATCTAATTTCTGAAGCAATTGTAAAGAAATTGGGATTAACAACTACACCTCATAAGAAACAATACCCATTAGGATGGTTGAATGATAAAGCACAACTACAAGTGACTAAACAGTGCAAACTCAAGTTTTCATTTGGGTCAGCATTTGTAGATGAGGTTGAGTTAGATGTAATTCCTTTGGATATATGTGGAATTGTTTTAGGAATTCCTTACTTGTATGATAGAAAAGATATTTTCTATAGAGCTGAGAAAAAGTATCTACTTGTTAAAAGGGGAATCAAATACTTTGTAAGAGCTCATAAGCTCAAGAATAATTATACTCTCATAAACTCAGGACAGATGAAAAGAATGATAAATTCATGCAAACAGTTCTTACTAATGGTTGTAAAGGAAAGGAAAACTGATAAAACCAATGTATTTGAGGGCTGTAATTCTGATCAACAAGCTGATATAGAAAAGATTGTTTCAGAGTATGATGTCTTGTTTCAAGAGCCCCAAGTTCTACCACCCAAAAAGGGAATAGTACATGATATTATTTTGCAGCAAGATGTTCCTTGGCATAACATTGGGATGTACAAGTTATATGCTTTAGAGAATGTTGAAATCTAGAAGCAGGTGCAGGAATTGCTCGAGAAAGGGTTCATCAGGCCTAGCACATCACCATGTGGGTCATCAATCATTTTGGTGAGAAAGAAAGATGGCTCATGGAAAATGTGCATTGATTACCGAGCACTGAATAAGATAACAATCAAAAACCGTTATCCCCTTCCTCGCATATATGATCTTTCAAATCAATTGAAGGAAGTTGTTTATTTCACCAAGCTGGATTTGTACAGTGGATACCATCAGGTCAGAGTTGCAGAGCAAGATGCATGGAAGACTGCTTTCAAAACAAAGCAGGGATTGTATGAATGGTTGGTTATGCCTTTTGGCTTGACCAATGCCCCTGCTACTTTCATGAGATTAGTGAATGATGTACTCAGACCTTTTCTTGATGATTTTGTTATTGTGTATCTAGATGACATTCTGATTTTTAGTAAAATGTGGGAAGAACATTTAAAGCATATTAAGCAGACATTAGATGTTTTGAAAAGAGAAAAACTTTATGTTAAACTCTCAAAATGTGAATTTGGAAAAAACTCTCTAAATTATTTGGGTCATATAGTAGAGGGAGGTGAATTGAAAATAGATCCCTCTAAAGTGGCAGTCATCATAAACTGGCCTAAACCCAAGTCTACTGCAAAAGTGAGAAGCTTCTTAGGAGTAGCACAATATTGGAGGAAATTCATTTCAAATTTTTCCTCAATTGTAGCTCCCTCACATGCTTTGACAGGATTGAACAAGGTGTTTCAGTGGGGAGGCAAATAGTAGAAAGCCTTCGATACCTTGAAAGACAAAATTAGTACAACACCTGTACTCGCACTGCCAGATCTAGAAAGGCCATTTGAGATCGAAACTTATGCCAGTGACTATGCCATGGGAGCAGTGTTGACACAACACGGTAAACCCATATGTTATCATTCTGAGACTTTTAATCCTGCAGTAGTTAACTATCCTACCTATGATAAAGAATTGTATGCCTTAGTTCAGAGTGTGAAAAAGTGGAAACATTACTTAATGGGCAAAGAGACAATAATACACACTGATCATCAGCCACTTCAATATCTATACTCCCAAACTAAGTTGCAACAATAAAGACATTACAGATGGATGGGTTTTCTACAATAGTTTCATTTAGTCATCTGATATAAAAAGGGCATACATAACAAAGTTGCAGATATGTTATCTAGACCCATTATAAATGCATCTACCATACTTAAGCATCACTCTGTGCTGCATGAAAGCTACATAGAATAGTATGCTTAGGATATGGACTTCAAAGATGTATATGCAAACTTGAGTCAAGGCAAAAGAGTAGAAGAATTGGACTATCATGTGAAGGACCGACTCTTATATCATTGTGGGAAACTCTGCATTCCACAAACTGAGAGAGTAAAGATAATTAGGGAAGCACACACTTCTCTGATATCAGGTCATTTTGGAGTAAGTAAAACAGTTGCACAGCTGCAAAGGTTCTGCTATTGGCCAAGAATGAGTGAGACAATTTCTAGATATGTAAAGGGGTGTGCTTGTGTGCTAAAAGCAAGCTCAGCAACAGAAAACTAGGCTTATACACTCCCTTGCCAATTTCTTCTCACCCTTGGGAGAGTATTTCCATGGATTTCATGGGAGGACTGCCTAAATCTAGGAAAGGTCATGATTATCTATATGTTGTTGTGGATAGGTTCAGCAAAATGTGTATTTTAATACCCTGTAGTAAACGGATTACAGCTAAAAAAACTGCAAAATTGTTCTTTGAACATGTATGGGTTCATTTTGGATTACCCACTTCTATTATATCTGATCGAGACACCCGATCTATGTGGAAGTTTTGGTCAAGTCTGTGGGAACTAATGGACACCAAATTAAAGAAAAGCACAGCTTTTCATCCACAAACATATGGCCAGACATAAGTAGTTAAGAGGACAGTGATTCACTTACTGAGAGGATATTGCAGCAAACATCCTAAGCTTTGGGATGATAATTTGTGTTATGTGCAGAATGCTTACAATAGAGCCAAACACTCTTCTACACAGAGATCTCCTTTTGGGACCTGCTTTGGTTTCATACCAAGGTCTCCCTTGGATTTTGTCTTTGGTAAAGATACCATGGTTGATGGACACAGTGATGTGGACAAAGCAACTAGGTTCATTGAACAAATCCAAGGGATCCACCAGGCAGTACAGTAGTAGCTGGAAAAGGGCCAGGCCAAGTACAAGGCTAGGCATGATAAGCATCAGATGGAGCATAGTTTTCAAGTTGGAGACCAAGTCTGGCTGTATATCAGTAAGGACAGGATGCAAGGTGAAGGTAAGAAGCTAAAACCTATCAGGTATGGACCCTTCAGGATACTTAAGAAGATTGGTGAAAATGATTTTCGCCTTGATCTGCCAGCTTACATGCACATCTACTCAGTCGTGAATGTAGATTGTTTGAGATTGTTTGAACCTTCAATGATTGAGGACCCTAAAGAGTAAAGTCAATTGCCTTCTGTTGATGACCTACTACCAGAATATTTTAATGAGTTGCAGGAACATACAGTGCTGGACAGGAAGGCAAGGACAACGCGTAGTGGCCAAGTGGAATACCTCAGAATTGGGCTTAAAGATTCAAAGCCGAGCAGTGCGAAGTGGATTGAGATTGGAAAAGTGAGATAGCAATTTCCTCACTTAGTCGATGCTTGAAGAAAACCAACTTTTGGTGGTCCAAAAGCTTTTCAGTTGGAAGTTCGTGATCTGAATCGGATCCATAAATGACTGTCATAGAACCGTGACTAAAACGGGTTGAACAAATCCTTGAAGAATCCAAACCACAGTCGAAAACACCCTAAACCAGTGGCGATGGTAGCCGGCGTGGAATGACGAGGACCTCGGTCAAAGTGCATTGACTGAGGCCCATGGAGACTGCGCAGGAGGTCAAAATAGCCCCTAGGAGCCCCGGATTGGGAAACGGAGCTAGTTTTCTAAGCATGTAACACGCATCGTTGAGAAAACAGGGCCGAAATGGTAGATATTAAGTGCTTGGTCACGTTGGGAGCCAAGGGACCACGGGCAAAAAAAGGTCAAAAGTGCAAATGTACGACGGTGGGACCCACGGTCTGGAAACTGGCAGTTTGATCGGGACGCCCTTGAATGGTAAGCGGTTTTGGAGAAAGAAGAGCAATCACAATCAATGATTGACGCATGGCAGTGGAGGAGAGAGAAAAAACCGCCGCGATCGCGCATTATCGGTCGAGCAAGTCAACCACGCTCGATGTGCGAATGACGTTGGATCTGGAGGAGCCTAGATCGGACGGCTGAGATTGCGCCCGATAGACAGAGCAGAACTGACTGGGGATTAAGCCATGATTTAAGAGGATTTGGAATCCGTTGACTGCCACGATGGAGAAAACAATGAATTGAAAAGAGAGCTGTCGTAGTTCCGATGGAGACACGTGGCTACTTCCTGAGCATTATGCTGACACCAAACAGGGAATTCCAAGCACACAGGTGACAGGTGAATCGATGCAGGAAGGAGAGGAAACAAACAAAAACGAAGGTCGAATGGCTAAAGCCATGAGCAGAGACAGTGAACGGGAGATCAGAAGAGAGATTCAGATCGAAGAGTCCAAGCGAACAAGAGAGACAGTGAACAGTGAACCCTGAGAGGAGGATTGAGCACAGAGAGCAGTAAAGCCAAGCAGAGGATACAGAGGGCCGAGCTGACCACAGGAAGCATCGATCACCAAAGAGCTTGAAGAATCAAGCCTTCCCATAGAGGAATCTGTCCAAATTGAGCATCACAATTGGCTCTTTCCACCGTACACTGAGAGTCGCAGAGCTGGTAGGAAGAATAAGAGTCTGTGTACTCCAAGTGGCTTGGGGAATCCAAGAACCAAGCAAAACCTGCTTCAGGAGAACTCATATTGAGTCCCTGCGTTTGTAATTCTCTGCTTAAGATACAATAAAACAAGGCCACCACTGAAGCTGGACTAGAGACGTAGCCCTAGAGAATAGAGTGAACTCCTTATTAAAAACTGTGTGTGTCTTTGTATTGCTTACTGTATTTCCCTGTTGTCTTTCCATTTAAAATGTCTATGTATTGGCAATCTGATCGATCTGTTGTTTCAATTACACAGAACACACACCAGCACATGAGTCTGTAATACCTTTGTTTAATAAATCTTCAACTGAGGTCACTCATAGGGTGATTATCAAATCACGTAGGTAGGGTATTCAAGAACTGCCCCATGAAATACTTTTGAATGCTAGAAAATGGGCCTTCATCCTTGCATCAAGACAACTCCCATAACATACCCACTTGCATCTATCTCCACTTCAAAGGGTTGCTACAAGTTTGGTAATGCCAGAGTTGGTGCTTGACTGATATTATTCTTTAGCTCCTTGAAAGCCTTCTGATGACCTTTTCCCTAATGGAAGCTCTTGCAACTTGCTGTTATGGCATGGAGGATGCTCTTAACACTAAAACTTAGGCTATGAATTTCCTCAGCTACTGTGTTGCCCCAATGAAACTCTTGACCTCAGAAACACTAGTAGGCATTGGCCATTTCATGATGGCCTCCATCTTGGAAGGATCTATATTCAACTCTCCTCCACCAATCACATACCCCAAATACACTAAGTATTGTTGCGCAAACTCACACTTCTTGAGATTTTCTAGCAGCTAGTGCTTCCTCAATGTTTCTAGCACCTGTATCAAATGTGAAATATTCTCCTCCAGGTAGCACTATATACTAGTATATCATCTAGATAGACAATAACAAATGAATCTATAAAAGGGTGCAATATATCATTCATTAATCTCATAAATGTAGTTGGTCCATTACATAGGCTAAATTCCTGGTTTTGAAGGTGTTCTTCCATGTATCTTCTTCTTTGACTCAAACCTCGTGATATCTAGACTTCAAGTCTAGCTTGGTGAAATACTTTTCTTGCTGCAACTGATCTAGAATATCATCTATCTTGGGCAGGGGGTATCTATTATTGAGCATGATTTTATTCAATGCTTTATAATATATACACATCTTCCAATTCCCATCCTTCTTTGGCACAATGATGATGGGTGACCCACATGGTGACGTACTCGGTCGAGTGACACCCTGTTCCAGCAGCTACTGCAACTATTTCTTCATCTCAGTTGCTTCTATAATAGGCTACCTGTATAACCCAATATTTGGCAATGGGGAGTCAGGAAATAGTTGGATATCTCATGCTCCACTTCTCTCTTAGGTGGTAACCCTTTAGGCTCTTGGAACACATCCTTGTAGCCTATAACAACTCCTCCAATTATTATTTATGTTTCTTAGTACACCCCTCTAGGGATGCCTTGTTGCTTATTGACTCCTCTTTAGAGTTCCTTTCTCTTAAAAATAATAAAACATATTTTTTCCTTGAACGGATCAATTTATTGGCTTGGTTGGCAGTTACCAATGAAATTTTCAACTTTCCTTTCTGTGTGTTGATGAGGAATGATTTTACATCCTTGATTAGTTAGTATTGGTTAGCTCTCCTCATGAATATTGAATCACTCATGTACATGTATGGACTCCCAAACACAACTTTGCATACATCAAGGGGAACCACATCTAGATCTACTTCATTAATGAAATCAACATTGATAGCAATTCTAATTTTGCATTGCTTTGTTACCTTCAGCTTTGTATCCTTATGTACCCATCCTAGTGGATATGGGTTTGGATGATCATGAAATTCCAACCCCAACTTCTTGACCAGATTTGCTGCAATGAGATTCACTTGTGATCTTGAGTCAAGCAAAGCATTGATCTTTGTCTTCTTCACATATATCTTTATATGGAAGAGTTTGGTCATTTCTTTCTCTTTTAGTTGCTAAAGGCTACTTGTATTCACCTCCTTCTACATTGTTTTACAGATGATCTTCTCATCCACATCCGAGTTGCTTTCAACTTGGTTGCTTGAATCAGTGGCCATGAGATTTTTCTTCTTATTATCTTCCTTCTTGTTATTTCGGTTTAGATCTAGATGCAATTTTCAACACTTCTCCTCTATATGGCCATGAATGTTATAGTGGTTACAGTGGTTTCTAGGATATTTGTACTAGTCCATTATGGCTACCTTTTGTTTATCTTTCCCCATTTTTTCTTCATCTTCCCCTCCTTAGAAGCTTCTTGTTTCTCTTTCTGCTTCAATCCACTTAACTGCACTCTTTGCAGGCCTATGTTCTCCAAGTACAGTGCCTATACTCAAGCCTCGTCCACCGATTTGGGCTTGAACAACATCACTTTCTCATACAAATGGTAGTGGAAACTCCCCAAATACTTAAGGAGTACATCTAGGTTCTTTGGAGAGATACCCAACATTATAGCCATCTTTATAAATTTTGTGGTGTACTCCTACATGCTTTGGCTTGACTTTTTCTTGAAGTAATGCCATTGGATCCACTGGTCCTCCACATACCCAATGGGATAAAACTATGACTTAAAGAGGGTTTTGAAATCCTCCCAGTTAGGAATTGGAGGTTCTTCCTCCAACCTCAAGGTTTCCGTGTGGTTATCCCACCAAGTCAATGCATGGCACTCCAATTTCAGTTGCATGAATGAGATATTTTTCCCTTCCTCGATTTGATGGATGCTGAAATAAACTTCCAGTTGTTGTAACCAATGTTTTAGCTTTATAGCATCGATCTCATCATGGTATGTCTTGATATCGACTTTTCCTTCCATTTTGAACTGGGATTGATTCATGGCACTCGAACTAGGATTATCTTTTCTAGGTTCTTTCTTCGATTGGTTCTTTGTGTCTTCCCAATCTCCTAATCCCGCTTCTGATTTTCCTCTGCATTTGAACCCCCATCTTCTCCAAATATCCCCAACTTATTTCATAGGGCCACCATGAATAGGTTTACATTGCGATTTATATCCACGACTTGTTTTTCAAGACACGAAAACCTCACCTCTATAGGATCACGAGGTTCATTTACATATTCGTCGGCCAAGATTAGGGTTTTACAATTTTTTACCCCACCGACCTAGATCCCCTGCAAATATCCACAAATATCAAAAGAAACCTGTTTTAATACCAAATTATCCGTAAACTTCCATGGATATTCCATTGGATTGTTCGTCACAACAAATATGATAATATGATATTAAAGGTTTGAAAATCATATACTATTATAGTTTATTAAACTTTAAGATCTGTGGATTTAACTATAATTAGTGCATGCATGTGAATATAGAAATTATGAAGAAAAATAGAGATTGACAAAATAATATCACACACACATAAGACATAATATATGCTCTTTGGATAACCCTTCCAGGAGAAAACCCAGCTGAAAGGTGAGACTACTTCGCTCTCTTTCTCTGTCTGGAAATATGGTTGTATGTATAAAGAAGTAATGCATGTGGCCCGTGGGATGCTACAGTGCACAAATATTCTCTATGTACTCTATCTCTTATCTCTCCTAGCTATCTTCGCTCAATTATGGAACAAAATGCTCTCCAAAGAATGGAATGCCTCTTTGTCCTAGTGGCTTGGTTATAACACAACCTGATAGCCTATTAGTGGTTAATTTTGACTACATCAACTCTTAACTAGAGTTACAATATAGACTCTTCTAGAGTATTTTACATCACAAACACGTGGCTAGCCCCTTTTCCATAAATAATGGGGACTGATGCAGCATCCTCCCTAACTATAGGTGTGAAAATAGGAAGGTCAACTTCTAAGTGACATAACGTTTGCATACAGACTAATTGACGCACTTATTACACCATTGGAAATGTCTCTATGTGTAGAATAGCATGAAAAGGTGTGATGCTAAAGCGAAAAACTTTTACCCCCAAAAAATGTCATTTGATGCCGCAAAATGCTATAAGAAGTTCTCATACCATGTTTCACCAAACTGGGTCCCACTGGTAAAAATGGTCTCGTGAGATGATTCCTCCACTTTTTCCACTCCAAATGCATCGAGATGGATGGAAAAAAATATAATGATCCAATTTAGATCAATCAATTTGACTAATTTCACAAAATATTTGAATAATAGAATCATTTTCCTTGCATGTTGAACACAAAAATTCACTACCTTGTATCTAATCAGAAGAATTAAAAATGAAAGCTAGTATAGAAAATACAGGAAACCAATCAAGATACAACAAATCTTCATATGTCAAATCAAATTCAACCTTTATGTCAACTTGGGACATTAAGTTGTCAAGAAGAGGAGTTTGATTCACCAAATAACTCAAGCATTCACTAACACTCAAGAGGATATCTTATGCCACAATGAAAATTATTAGCACTACAATATTCACAAGAAATACCATGAGTTGATTATCCTCATAAGTGTTTGAGAGATGTCAATCCTTTATCTGATGAGAATATTTGTCATGATAATTAAAAGAATAAGCTTCATAAATTTGTGCATTTGTGGAAGATGTGAATTCCAATCTTGAATTCAATGCAAGAGGTTTACATGAAGATAAATTAACAAAATCCTTTATCTTATTAGAAACCCAATCCTAAAAATTAGAAAAATTGTCTTAGAAAAACCCAAAATTTATCAAGAATTAGTCTACATCTAGTGAAACAACACAGAGAAAATAATTTTCCTAGAAAATCCATATCTGACATAGTTTGGGGATCTCATCGAGATTGCAAGAACCTAACATAACAATCAATGGGAGTCGAAGTGTCTCGACTCCCTAACAAGTCCCAAAACATTCAAATGTTGAATTACTGAATTTTAAAAGCATTGTCAGGTTAGTATTTGTCTGAAGATAACTATCATCAATTATTACAATGGAAACATTATGAATCATATGATAGTTGTTGGAATCAGTCTCATTGAATGTGTTAACATCACCAAATAGATTACCCAAAATCCAGGATCTGAAGTTAGATGCTCCTTCAAGCTTGTTCTCACCCTTGATTGAGTTACACATATTCCTTGAATATAATATACTTTTTTCGAAAAAATGTTGGCAAGGGGGTTTGATGTCGGACCTAGGTTTTCCTCTGGTTTAGTTTTCACCACCACAAGGTTTGGATAGGGGTTCCCATGGGGTTTGGATGAGTGCCTTTATGTGCACATGGGTTCACATCGAGGCAGACGTAAAGAATGGAAAACAATTTTCTAAGGTTATGACAAGTAGCCTTTGGTTTGTTTTTACTTGCACCAGTTATTGTTTTTCTCTTGCTTTGATGTATTTTTGTCCTTAATAGTTTGGTGCGACATCCTTCGCTTGTATTAGGGTTTTCATGGATCCCGTGCAGTCTCAGCAGAGTAACATGAGGTTATGTGGTATTCAACGCAGGTTTAACGGATTTGAGTTGGATTTCTCGACACTTCCCAAGACTCTAAATTGTTTTACCACTCCTTGTTGTGTGTTAATGAATGGAGGAGGAATTAATTGATTATTCCTTGGATATTTTAACACCTTCAGAAATCTGGGTAGAATCACAACCCAAGTCACACGCTACGCATAGACCGGAGTCACCCTCTTTACCAGAAGAGTAAGTGAATGATTTAGTGTTAGGGTTGGCTGATATGGAGGAGTCTCTGCAGGGTCTGGACCTTTCTCAATTGGCTGAGGTGGTGGCTAAAGGGTTTATACACCTAGGAGAAGGCACGAGCTGACCTTTTATTTTAATCCCATCATCATCGGAGATTCAAAAATGGATAGATCAAAACCATCATGCTGAGGTTTTTCAGCGTAGGGTGGTGGTTTCGTTGGAACAATCATGTGGTTTGGGGCTTGGTTCAACCAGACCAATAAAAATTCACGTCGCAACAAACATTCCCATATGCAGTCAGGAGTTTTTCTCAAAAGGCTTTCCAAGCTTAGCACCCTCAGGGAACACTCTACCTTTCAGTTATTTTGATGGCATTACCAGTAAAGACTCCAAAGTGTAAGAGGTTCGTGCCTCATACTCAGATGAAAACCCTCAAGGGGTCGAACAACAGCAAAATATAGACAGGTTTCAAAGGAAAAGACTAACAAGAAATCCAAATGATTGAAATCAAGAGAGAGGGGTCACTTGGTGGTGTTTGGGGAAGGTATAGGTATGGACAAAGTGGCACTAATAGAAAGCACAGTGCTGGTGAGCAGGGTCCATGGTCAGAACTAGTCCTCGGGACGATTGAATAAATGGATTGTGAAGGTGTGGGGCAACGTGATGGAGAAACTTGTTGTGATTTTGATGATGTCCATGGGTTGGTTTTACCTTATTTTTCTGGAGCCAAAGTAGGTGAATTGAATGTTGATGCATTATTGGTATCTTGAAATGACCCCTATCCTGCTAAAAAGCTGGTCACCTCTCTTTGATTCAGAAAAGGAAAATCTAGGGGTTGGGCAAATTTCGGTTCGACTGTTGGGGCTTCTGTTGTAGTTCTAGTCAAATGACATCTTCATATGTATAGGGGGTGTTTTAGGGACTTAACTTGAACATGATAGAACTTATTTGGATTCTGGTTGTTTGGAAATGGCCAGAATTCTCGTCCATTTGGATACCAACGAAGGACTTGTGGAGAGCTACTGATTTCAAATGGGGGACATTATTAAATGGCAGGAGTTAGATTATGAGGGCATCCCCTTCAGGTGTTAGAGGTTCCATGAGGTTGGCCATCTCTACAAATCTTGCCCCTTGATAATTGGGTGAAGATTGATTCCGTTGATTTCCTCGGCACGTACTCAAATTGATTCGAAGATGGAAGATACACAAGCTGCTCTATAGGGGGAGTCAATGCAGGAACAGGGGGTAGATGAAGAAGTGTGGTCTGAGATGGATGCCTGGCGCTCTGTTGCATGGATTACCAAAGCGTGCACCAGAGATACTACCTTGTTTTCGGGGAATAGAATGAAGTCGTTGATATTATTTCCAAGTTGACTAAAGGACATTGGTTGATTCATGAGTACAAGGATGGGGTTTTCTTCCAGATCTACCATTGGTCATTCATTGAAGGAGAAGGAAAACCCTTGGAATGATCTATGGGATCGTTCTTTTTTTTCTTTTTGCAGGCTGTAGTTTTCGAGCTGATTTGGTTTTTAGACTTATGGCTTATGTAGCCATTGTTTTTATTCCCTTACAAGGTTGTTATGTAAATATTTTTCTTATGAATTTTGGACAGTTACTAGTTACTAGTGAAACAATTTCATACATGCTGGTTTGCAACATGTAATTTTCTTAAATATTTAATGAAAATTACGCTTTTTTCCTAGAAAAAAAGATTACCCAATTTGTAAGAGAGATGTTCAACAATTACCACATCATATTATTCATCATGGGAAAAATGATCACCATGTGTGGATTTCGAATTCAATTTATCAAAATATGAATTAGAATAATATGATATATCAGTCACTTCACTACACACATCTCCAAATAAGGGATGGTGAGTTGAGGATGAAATTCTTGTGAGAAATTCTTCTATGATTGAATTAGATTCCAGGTCAAGCCTTTTCCAATCAAATTCATCTTTTGAAAACAAGAGATCATCCAATGCACTTGAGCACTCATCACCATGCATATCATTTGATTCATTGTTTTCAAGGTGATGGTTTCCCAAGGCTTCATTCTGATTAATGGCTTTGATTTCTTTTGAATGATTACCAAGATGTTGAAATTCTTGATCATCATAATGTTTAAGCATCATTTTGACATAAAGGAGTTTGAAATAGGGAAGAGAGAACAAAAGTATCTTCACCTTTCTGCTCATTTACCTGTGAAAGGTGACCACCTTGTACCTGATCACAATTTGGACCAGCAAACTCGGGATCAAGATTATTTGAAGAAAATGTTGGCAAAGTAGATTAATAAAGTGAATCAGGGTACAAAAATCTATGAGATGTAGATAATAGAGGATGACAGATATCCCTTGAAGAAACAACACTTTTTATTGAAAAAAAATTTAGGATTAGGATTGTGCATTGTGACCTTGAAAAGTCAAGGGATCAACCTCGACCTTAGGCTCTATGAATTTATTAGAACATTGAAAGTTTTCTCTAATAATATCTTTACCATGGAAAGCAAAATAAGGTGGAAGAAGAGGATCAACAATTTGATTTTTAGATTTCCCAACATCAACAATAATTCCAAAGGCAACCTTGTTAGGTAATGAAAATGGAAGAGGGTGAGAGACAAAAGGGGAATTAAGTTCCTCCTTTGGGATTAAATATGTGTCACGATTGATAAAATTTGGGAGAGAACAAAAAAAAGGATTGAGATTCACATTGTTTCAAGGATATTTGAACCAAGCGTTGAAACTTTGCTTTGAAGAAATCCCAATCCATATCTTCTTCATAAAACTCATAACACGGGTGAAGAAATTTATTAGAAAAATCATCTATTGATCCATCACGCTTCATTATGAGTTGATTAATTATTTTACAAACATCTCGGTAATAATACTGATAAAGGCTTGATGAATCTCCTTGAAATTTTTTTCAAATAAATGAACAGAAGTAGATGGTAAGGTATGACACTATAGTTTAACTTGACCTTCAAGAGTGAATGTGAATAATTTACAAGTGACATCTTCACAATTGATTTCATGATATTAAAAAAACTTGAGAAAATGAGATGTATGTTTTCCTATGGATATTCCACCCTTGCCATCAACCTTAATTGAGACAAGTTGTAAAACATTTCCACGGGGATTGAAAGTTTAAGATTGGATCTATTAGAAAAAAAATTCTAGGAGTATGATTTGGGAATGAGCCATTCAAGATAAGAGATTCAAAATAGACTCAATGGGCTCAACTTGTCATATGACCCTCCTTCTAGCACCAACTATTAATGGTTTTGGAAATCCGTCAACCAAGGGGGTATCCCTAGGATGAAGTCCCAACTAGACCTCATACCATTTGGAGTAGGAGACACAACCAAATAATAAGGTCAGTTTCCATAATATTAGGAATTTTCCTTAGCTACAATTATCAACATAAGAGATTATGCAAACAATATTTGAAACAAGCAAGTAAGTTGGCACGATGAGGCATATAATCACAATATATATAAGGTGCTTTCACGTCCAAAAAAGAGAGAGTGGGTCTCTATAAGAAAAGTAATAGAACTATCATAAAAGAGACACACTAGAGCATGAAAGTAGAATCATTGATTAACCTGCAAAGTAGTTCACAAGATAAAAAACAATCATAAAAGCAAGTAACAATGCACATTCAACAAGATGTGTACCAAAGCCAATGAAATAGTTCATTTTCATTAGTATGTGTTATCATAAACATACACCGGAAGCAATGAAAGACTAGTCTCACAACCATTCACGACATATTCATAAAAGTGTGTTGTCTCTAAGAGCTTCATATATTAATTGTAAGTATCAAGATACACAATTACAATGCTACCACACTAGCCCCAATAATGGAACATTAAGTCACCACTTTCTCCTCCAAAGAATGATTTTCTCTCCTATGCCAAGCTATAGAAGCCAAGGTGGAAAGTCAAAAGTCAAAAGCCCCTTATCTTGAGCTATGAGGGTGTATCTATAACAAATGAAGTGATGCTTCACCTCCTATGTGACTTTTAACCTCCCTAATGACTCTTGAGATTTTATTATGACTTTTTGAACTCCTACATGACCTTTGAACTTCTAATGACTCTATAACTTTCTTGTGACTTTTCAAATTCCATGTGGGACCCTTGGTCTTCCACACATTTTACTTTTCCTCATTCTTGAAAATACAATAATTACATTCCACTAATGGTGTGTCAAGATACATTGACACATACGGCTTTGGGATGATACTGGATAAGCCATGACTTGGCATTAATGACATGGAACTTCATTGTGACGTGTTTGGGCCAAGCCTTTCTTCAGCTAGTTGCCATATTCGTATCTTATTCATGATGGATCTTTGCTTAGACTCAATATTCACCCTCCAAAGGGTCTAGATGAGTGTTGAAACCTTCAAAGTCAGCATGAGTTACCACCATTTTCTCATGGTCTAGGATTTCTTCATGTCTTCATGATGGTTCTTTCGATGCTTCTTCTCTGAAAGTTCTCTATTGTGTTTCATCTTCATCCTCCTATATCTTGGATGATATGTAGTCTTCCTTATGATTTTGATCTTCAATCTTCCCTCATGATCTAGTGTCCCTTCATCTTCTTTCTTGATAATATCTTTCTCTCTTCAACTTAAGAGGTGTGTTCTTCCATGATATCCTTAGAATTATCCTTGAGCATCATCGTGTCATGTCAATATACATTACCTGTAGATGAAATTAACTTACAACAAAATGACATCAATCTGAAAATATCCCATTCTAACTTCTTCATGCAATTCACTAATTGAACCTAAGACATAGTGCAATATTGGGGGGGAGGCTCAGGGATTACGCAATATACTTCTAGGAGGCAATGATAAAGGTATAGTCACTATGACTACATAATGCACAGTGGTTGAGGGACTAGAATACAGAACTGTGTAGTTAAGGGAGATAGTGATGCAGTGAGGCAACCTTGCTCGTTGTGATTGTGCACATAGTTCAGGGAAGACTAAGCCAAAGGATTGCGCACTTGCATAGGTTAAGGAGGAATTGAGGCATAACTCTTGGATGATACTACATAGTTCACAGTGGAAGACTAACTGGAAGAGAGAATTTCACAATTTCCAGGGACAAGAGGCAAGAACTTAGCACTATGACTCTGCAATGCACAGTCCTTGGAGGTAGTTTTTGTGCAATGATGCTTCAATGTGACTTAAGACTATGTAATGTGCAGTTCTAGGAGGGAGAAAAGGTTAGAAAGTTGCAAACACAGTGAAAGCTCCAAAAAAGGCTAAGTGTAGGATCAATGAGACAAGCGATAACAAGACATGCAAACAAATCTTGAAATAGTTATCTCACACCCAAATAACATGAAGCTAAGAGAATGCATAGTACTCAAAATCCACATGCACACCTTGAAATGACACTTATTTCTAAGTGTGACAGTTGAAATGTATCTTGCGACACTTAGAATACAAGTTATCACACAAGTGTCGACTGCAACCAGAAAGTGCATTAAGTTGTGGGAATGTGTCTAGCACATATTCTTATGACATATAATAATGGATAATGGAGAAGAGTGTACTATAGTTTCCTCTAGTGATGCACTAAAGTGTGAGAGATGTAGGAGTGAAATTAGTTAAAAGAGACACTTGTGACAATAAGAAAAGGTGAAAACGACACTTGCAAAAGCTTAAGAAAGTGAAAGTGACACATGTTAAAGTGAATAGAATGCAAAGAAACACTTGTGAAAGTAAAAGCAAATAAAAAAGACATTTGTGAAAGTGAAATCGAAACTTACGAAAGAAAAAGTGTGCAAAAGTGACAATCGAAGAAACTCACTAGAATAATAATACAATTGCAACTAAGAGTGCAAGAATGAATGACTCGTAGGATTGTATGCTCAATGTCAAATAAGATTATGCACTCAATGTCAACAAGAATTGCACAGCCATTGTTAGCAACATTTACTATCATCGGGAGTTGCACAGTCATTATCACCAAGCATCGTGCAAGAACTAATTCGAGAGGCTGCATAGGCAGTACTCTTAAGGATTGTGTAATGTCTATCTTCTAGCGTAAACATTGATTACTGAGCTTTGCATAAGAGGGTGTGCTTGTGAATGCATCAAAGGCTAATCATGTGCAAGAAAAGTGAATTTAATGGTTATAATATCATAAGAAAAGCATCAACCAATCACAAAATGACCATGAAAAACTTGAGGTAACAGATCACTGTACCATAAGTATGCTCTAAAATTCAAGTGTGACCAAAATTTTGGAGGGTTTTTATCACAACGGCAACATAATATTTGGGGATGATAGATTTTAATTTTCAATAAATTTTCTTGAAATTTTTCTAGGAAGGAAAGGAAAATGAATTAAGGGGTATCATAAGGAAATCTAAGAAGATAATCAACTCTAATGGCATGACAAATATTTTGAATAAGGAACAACAAGGGGTAATTACACAATTATTCTCACAAGATGTATAAAAATCTAAGTCATGCAATTCTCTAAATCTCCGAAGAGTCCTTGATAAGCACTCCAAGGTATTTAAGACTCTCAAAGATCTCCCACCTATTCACAATCATGATCATGCTATTGACTTGATTCCACAAAGTGTTCCTCTAGACATCATACCTTACAAATATACCTATGCCTAGAAGAGTGAAATTGAATGTATGGTTGCATAAATTCTAGAGGCGGGTATAATTTAACCTAGCCAAAGTTCTTTCTCTTCTCTAGTAGCATTGGTGCATAAGAAAGATGGATCATGGCATATGTGTCTGAATTATAGAGAGCTCAAAAGTTCACTATTAAAGATAAATTTAACATTCTTTTCATTCATAAATTGTTGGATGGACTACATGGATAAATTTACATCACCAAGTTGAATCTTCACTCAAGATATCATCAAATTAGAATGAAGACAGAAGACATTATGAAAACAACATTTGGAACTCATGGAGGTTATTATGAATTTTTAGTCATGCCTTTTTACCTTACTAATTTACCTTCCAAATTTCAAGGTTTGATAAATTCCAATTTCAAACCCTTACTTAAAAAATATGTGTTACTATTTTTTCTGATATACTAATCTACAACAAGTCTTGTAAAGATCATGTTCAACATGTTGGTAGGGTGCTCAAGCTATTGGAGGAGAAATGGGTGTATGAAAAACCCTCCAAATGTTTCTTTGGGTATAGGAAGTGGAATATTTGGGTCATATTATATCTCATTAGGGTGTTAAGGTAGACCCTAAAACAATTAAAGACTTAAAGGAATGGAAAATCCCCACGAACTTAAGGAATATTCGAGGACTTCTCTGGTTGACAAGGTATTATCACAAGTTTTTTAAGAATTATGGGAGAATAGCAACATGTGACTAACAAAAATACTAAATAAATATACATTTTTTTGGACTCCAAAAGCAACTAAGGCCTTTGAATATCCAAAAAGAGGCGACGTGTCGAGCTTTGGTCTTAGCAACAATAGATTTCACAAAAACCTTTATTGTGGAATGTGATGCCTCAGGAAATGGAATTGGTGTTGTTTTAATGCAAGAAGGAAGACCAATTTATTTTGAAAGCCATCCAATCGAGGGAAATTATTTACACAAATCTATGTATGAGAAGGAAATATTGGAAATAATAACATCCTTGAAGAAATGACACCCTTACCTAATGGGAAGACACTTCAAGGTAAAAACAAATCATGATAGCCTTAAATACTTCTTGGAACAAATATTATCTTTTGAAGAGAAGCAAAAATAAGATGTTTGGTTATGACCTTGAAATCATCTACAAAAAGGGAAGAAAAATGTTGTTGCAAATGTTCTCTCAAGAATGGATGAGGATGTGGAAGCATTACTCTATGGCATTTCTATTATAAAACCTGATTGGATAATTGAAGCAAGGGATGAATGTGTTAAACACACATGGGAGCAAGAACAATAGGAAAGATAAATCATGTGAGTTCATTTTTTTATTAACAGGAGATATACATGTATAGTACATTGTTGTGACCATTGGGATTCACATCCCAAGGTCTCTTGGACTCCTTTTGTCCATTCGGCTTCCACACTAACCCATTGAGGATTAGGTGTCCAACATTCCCCCCCTTAATCCGAAGGGTTATGTATGAGTCCAAGAAGAGAGCTGTAATACAAAATGTGCAAAAATGCATGGTAGCACTAGGCTGAATGTGCTCTCTAAAATGTTGGTTATAAAGGGCAGTGGTTTAAGGATGACCACCAACACCTGGAACGCTTAGTGCAGTTCCCGGAACTCTTCCAAACTGGCAAGAAGCTGAAGTCTTCTGCTAGAGGAAGTGCTCCTATTGTTTGAAAGAGGGAAACCTTCACATAAAAGGGAGGTCTCACCCCGCATAAAGGGAGAACTTCAACCTAAAAAGGGAAGTCTCAACCTGTTGATGGTTTAAGGATGACCAACAACTCTGGAATGCTTAATGCAATTTCTGGAACTCTTCCAAAACTGGCAAGAAGCTGGAGTCTTCTACTAGAGGAAGTGTTCTCAATTTTGTTCCTGGAATTCTTCCAAAACTGGCAAGAAGCTGAAGTCTTCTGCTAGAGGAAGTGTCCCAGATTTCCAATTGAAGGCATGTTCACGAGCATCTGGCAGGTTATGGCTCAGGCTCGCTTGATGTGGCTTTGAAGCTTGTAGATGACGATCATTTCCCCCCTGTCAGATACAAGGTGAGAGGATGGAGAAAACTCAACTGCAAGACCGTTCAATGCTCTGGAACAAGTTCTGACATGTGTTTGGAATATCTTCTTGGTTGTTGATGCCCATTGCCAAGAAGCGATCCATCCAAGATGAATCTTTGTTCTTGTAGGATGTTTGTTTTTGAAGCGTCTGTGTGAAGAATGACTGGTTTTATGACAGTGCTTACATGGATGAAGATCAAAACAGTGATCTTTCAAATGGCCAACTTAGTCACAGTGTTGGCATTTCACGATCTGTTGTTGTTGTTGCTATGGAAGAGGGGCAGAGTCTGGAACAGTTGAAGCTGAACTATCATGAGGAGCAGGTGAATTGTCATGAATGAGTCCAGCACTCTGAAACTGAATGGGTTTTGAGTAGTCTGGAATATGAAAGAACAAGTCCTTGTCATATCCAAGACCAGTTTTGTGCTTTTTGTGGACGAGCTGTTCCCAAGGTCTGATGATGGGCTTGGGAAGTGAAGACTGAGTTTCTGTATCTGCATGTACAACTGCTGCTTTATTTGAATGAACTGTAACATTATTGACTTGCTACTTATGGGAGTCTGTTTCAATCCTCTTAACAGAAACAGGTTTAGAATGATGACTCCACTGTTGTAATTCTTCCTGCTGTAGCTTTGTCTCAAGCTGCAAAAACTCAATATTCTCTTGTACATTATACAAACAGGTTCTAATGTCAACCAGAGAAGCTTTGCTTATTCTTACTGTACCATTATCAGAGGAATGTATCAGAGTTTTTAAGAACTCCAATATTTCAGTAATCCGAGGCATATTCTCCCTTGTCAAAATTACACCCCTTAAAAAACTGATTACAACTATGACCCAATGAGTAAAAGTAACACCCACTCACAGTAAAAAGACACCGAAAAATCCTTTGTAAATGTGCAGCAAATGAATCAAGGAATCAATGCATATATATGTAGACAGAAATTATAATGAGTTTTAAATACAATTCCACAATTGGGGCAGCAACAACTCCTTCACTTTCAAATCAGCATCAGCAACAAGTTCCCAGAATCCAGGTTCTTTAAAACGGACTAATAGTTACCAAAATTGATGCAGGGCCAACCCTGCTATTACCCAGAATCTTTATCATATGCATATAAACATGCATCTCAGCTTTTTACCCAAATCAAACACCTCAATAGCTGGCAATTTCACAATTGTACCATTTGCATGCGGAAGCTTATCTTTCATGCAGTTCAAAATCATTCACCATTGATTTCATACTTTCATTAAAAACCATCATATATGGAATTATCTCAATTCCAATATCTACTCATCAGCAGGAAAATTCATAACTTCTTAAATCCAATGACTCAAATCATTCAAATGCTCATCAACCCAATAAACATCATTCATATATGACCAAAATTCAAACAATGTGCCCATGTTTTAATATTCAATTTAGCATTATTTTAATCAATGAAAGGCTTGGACTTGTCCTTACTCAATGCACCCTTAAAGATTGAACTTTGGCAACACATATTAGATCTTATATGTTCCAATGTCTCATAATCGAATAGTTCCAATAACTTTTATTCACCTATGCATTTTAGATAGCACCAATCTGATTCTCTCCAACAACAGACAGTAAAGTATGTAGATCTCCCCAGTCACCAGCATAGAATTGAACATCAGGTGATAAACTAGTAGTCCATGTAGGAGTTATAGGACCATCACAATGACGACCCCATCGCTGGAAAACCAATGCCGCTTAAAGTCAGATAGTTTGAGGACTGGAATGCACAGGACAAGCTCTTTCAACAGAATATTCGTTGTAATGTAAGCATCTCATGTGATCTTTATTATCTCTTCACATATACATTTGGTATAGTGAGACAACGTAAAACTTCAACATTGAAATCTTGAAAATGTACAGTTGAAGCACCCTTGAGACATGCAAAAAGCACAGAACCCTCATATCTTTCAGATCTGGAGTTCAAATCCCACAACTATCACCACGCTTCTGCTTCGCCAGAGAAGTGTCTGGTTTACACGGATTCACGCGCTTGTTTCTACCGAATTAATTTGAGACAAGAATAAAGCATAGAGCGCACATTATGGAAGTTCATCTGATAAACGTGGATGTCTGATCCATCCATGTCTTCTGTTTGAGATAGTGAGATATCTAATGATACTAATAAAAACATATACTCTAAAATACTTTTTACATAAGGTAACCTTCAACGTCTTCTACCTGATGTCTCCTTCTGAGCATTGAAATAAACAGCCGCCACTGGCAGATCAAAGCTGTTGGAGCGTGCGAAATTTCTGGTATTGATGCGAGAACTTGGAGGTTAAACTGTCTGCCGCCCTATCTGCTTGAAAAACACAAAAATGAACCTTTGAAGCTTTTGATGTTTTCGAAGAGGGACCGATCGCCACAGTTAGTGCTTCATTTACATCGAAACGGGAAGTAACCCCGGCGCTGAAGGAGGGACCAACCGCCGCAGACAGTGCTCCATTAAACCTGTAAAGCTAAATTGAACAGTGCTGGGCAGCGTTCGATAACCTCAGTCCTTAAATTGATGAAGGAGACCTTGATAATCAATTGGCGGTGGTTGAATATGTTGAGGATATATATAAGTTCTATTGCAAAACAGAGCACATGAGCTACATGTTAGATTATATGCCCAGTCAACGAGAAATTAATGGAAAAATGTGAACACTCTTGATAAATTGGTTGATTGAGCTACATCACAAGTTTGAGTTGGTGCTAGAGACTTTGTATCTAACTACAAATATTCTTGATAGATACCTTTCTATTCAGTATATATCAAGGAGTGACTGTCAATTAGTAGGTGCTACTGCATTGCTTCTAGCTTCCAAGTATGAGGAAATTTGGGCTCCGGAGATAGATGAATTTCTCGCAATCTTAGAAACAAATTTTGAGAGGAAACATGCACTGCTTATGGAAAAGAAAATGCTCAACAAACTAAAATTTTACCTCACAGTCCCAACCCCATATGTATTCCTTGTCCGGTTCCTCAAGGTTGCAGACTCTGACGGAGAGATGGAAAATTTGGTATTCTTCTTTATGGAACTTCAAGCCCAAGGTGACGCTACCGCCATTACCGCAGAACATAACTGTGCTCATCTCTCATTGACTTCAAGAGATAAACGCTCAACTTCACCATCCTTTTTAATCGCTCCAAGATTTTTTTTTTTTTTTTAACTGTAGGAAACTGTCAGCGTATTAAAGAGTTCAATGCATACAAGAATATCAGCACACCCAGCATGAAAATACACAGCGTTGATACCATTAATACACAGCGTTGGAACCTGATTCACGCACGCAGATCCCAACAATGGTAGAATCCCAGGCAAAGTCGTTGTTTGTGGCTATTCTTCGCTCCACCCATCAGTTCAAGACAGCATGGACAGCGCTGGACAGGACAACGCTTCTTTCAGGAACATTCATGGGCAGTCTAGAGTGCAGGTACCATGTCAGGCAAAGAGCGCAGGTACTATGTCAGGTAGAGAGCGCAGGTACAGAGAGGGCAGGTATAAAACGTCTATGACACTGACGCAGTGAGACATCGTTTGCAGTTGGTCTCTTGACAGAGGGCGCAGGCTTGACAGAAGGTGCAGAAAATATCAAAAACGTATATGACAGGAAGACATGTCATAACAGCTTGGACAACACTAGCAATGTCAGGCAGAGGAACGGTTAATCGTTCAAGTGAATACGGCAGACAGAGTGCAGGTCTGTATAAAGGAATATGGCAGAAATAAACTGCACAGAAAGGCCATAAAACAAATGACTCAAAAATAATTATGCAGGGCAGGAATACGCCTACTCTGATACCATGTTAAACACACATGGGAGCAAAAACAATAAGAAAGATAAATCATGTGAGTTCATTTTTTTATTAACAGGAGATATACATTTATAGTACATTGTCTCTTGGACTCCTTTTGTCCATTCGGCTTCCACATTAACCCATTGAGGATTAGGTGTCCAACAGAATGGAAGAATGATGAAGATGTGTGGACACTCATTCAAAATTTGCAACAAGATCCCAATGCATATGATACATTTATCTAGAAAAATGATTCACTATGGTACAAAGATCGCTTATATCTATGTAAGAATTCCCAACTCAAACAAAATTTTATTTTGGAATTGCACATGTTATGCTTCTTAACCTGCAAAGTAATACCGAATAGAGAATATGCGAAGAAAAGATACCCAGAACACAGAATATGCGAAGAAAATATACCCAGAACACAGAATAGCAATGATTTTATTACTCAGAGAGAAATGTTCACAGGCCTCTTCGAGGGGGCAACCTCCAATAGAGCAGAGCTCGATTACAAAACAAGACACGATACTCCTCGCAGGGAGTCTCTATCCTTTATATATGACTCATACATGCAATACCACGGGCCAATACCGTGGGTTTTATTAATACCGTCTATCTAATACTACCGCCCATTTACCCCTTATCTAATACTACCCCCCATTTGCAACTAACTGTGGTCCCGTCATTAATTGCGGGTTAACCACTTACAAATATTAATATGGGCTTTATTGACTCTTGACTATGACGTGATCCCATGACATAAATAAGGGGGTTAGGGTGGGATCCTAACATGCACTCCCCCTTAAGACTAGCCTTGTCCTCAAGGCTGAAGCTGCAGAAACTGCTGAAGAATAGTGGCTGGTTCCCAAGTTGCATCTTCCGGAGAGGTGTTTTTCCATTTGACGAGGACCTCCTTAATCATGCGGCCACGCAGGTGCTTGTCTCGTGTATCTAGAACCTGTTCCGGTTGAAGCCAGATTGACCCTTCTCGTCCAATTCTGGTAGACTGGTTTGAACTCGGCAATTGTTCCCAATCACTTTCTTGAGGCACGATACATGGAAAACTGGGTGGATTTTTGCTGTAGGTGGCAAATCCAACTTGTAAGCCACTTCTCCAATGCGCTGAAGTACTTGGTATGGTCCATAGAATTTTGGAGAGAGCTTTTAACAACCCTTGTCTTTGAGTGATGTTTGCTTATATGGTTGCAGCCTCAAAAAAACCTGATCCCCTTCTTGAAATTGGCGCTCTGAGCTTGATGAAGATTCTTGCGCAGGTGGGCGAGCATGGTTGCGTGGTGTTGTAGGAGTTGATCCATGGCTTGTACTTTGGAGCACCTCATGAGATAAGAAGTAGGGGAAGGCGTAAGTTGACCATAGACTGCTTCATAGGGAGTCATTTTGGTGGTGGCATGATAGTTGGTGTTATACCACCATTCCGCCAGAGGTAACCACTGTACCCAAAGGTGTTGCTTTTCTGAAGTGAAACACCTAAGGTAGGTTTCTAGACATTTGTTGACGGTTTCGGTTTGACCATCTGTTTGCGGATGATATGAAGTACTGAGTTTGAGTTGAGTGCCTTGTATTCTGAAGAGCTCCTACCAAAAATTACTGGTGAAGATTGGGTCGCGGTCGGACACAATAGAAGTGGGCATGCCATGCAATTTGAAGATCTGATCCATGAAAGTTTGGGCAACCAAAGTTGGTGTAAATTGTTGGGGTAGGGCGCAGAAATGAGCATACTCCGACAGTTGGTCCACAACCACCATGATGACTGACTTGTTCCCAGACTTTGGAAGACCTGTAATGAAATCCATGGAGACCTCCGTCCAAATTGACGCCGGAATGGGCAATGGTTGTAATGTGCCTGGTGTGTTGACTGTTTCCCCTTTGTGGCGTTGACAGACGTCACATTCTGCTACGAAAGTAAGGATGTCCTGTTTCATACCGATCCAAAAGAATGATCTTCTAGTGCGCGCATACGTCTTCTGAAAGCCCGAATGTCCTGCAATGGGCGATGAGTGTAATTCTGCCAAAATGCTACTTTTGAGGGTGGATGTTTGTGATATTACAACTCTGTCCTTGTAGCGAAGAATATCATTTTGCCACGAGTAGCCCTTGCTG